>CAMKVN010002258.1:0-14385 GCA_946474995.1 Funneliformis geosporum
AAAATTTTGTTTTGATCAAAATCAAAATAAACAAACCAAACACGCATTTATTTGGTTTGATTCAAGTAACAATGTTCAGAACGTTACGTAACTGCAGTTTTATACAGTCACATGACGTAATCGATATAAAATAGTCACCGGAAGATATCGTGCAGAGACTTTTAGCGGGGGTCTGTATTATATATCATATAATGATTTTCCATTTATTATTCTTTTAGCTTTATAAGGTTAAGAGAAAAATAAACTAATTTTTATCAATAATTCACACTTATTTTGTAATATTTACACAAATTATATATATTTTCAATTTTGGTAATTATAATTAATTTTGGGTAAATTTAACTTTACCAATATTAAAGAAATTAAAATTCTAATCCAAAATTCTGAAAGTACAAGTTAAAATCTATCTATTTTATGGTTTAGAATTTTAATTTTATTATAAAGAAAAAAGTTTTTGTATTATAGATATGGAAGCTTTGCAGTAGAATGGGAATAAACTCTAAAAAAAAAATTAAAATTTATTTTATAAGCTAAATATAATTTTTTTAGTAAAATAAGTCCAGATTTAACATTAACTTAAAAATAATTTTTTTTAGAATTTTCTTCTTTTCTACTGCAAAGCTTCTATATGTTCTATTTTTACTATAGTATAATTCCTATTATAAAGGTTCTGCATTATAGCTAAATAATTGAATGATAACTGAATAATATAAGGATCTATTATGATAATTTAAAAGAATAATAATTTATTTAGATTTAATACTTATTCAGCTAGTTACTTATAAATTTATATTGGATTAAAAAATACTAAAGAAAAATCAAAGTATAAGAATATAAGTTATAAATTTGATGGAATGTCATAAATGTGAAACTAGACAAACAAAAAAAAAGTTATTTTGATTATTTAAATTATGAAATAATTTGATTTCAGTTTCATTTATAATTATAATTTATAAGAATTAATACTAATAGTATTATAAAGAATAGTTTAGATATTTTTAATATTATTTTAATAAAGTTAAAATTTATTAGTAAATTTATATTTTACATATTAGTCAATAAATCCTGATAAATCATCATTTATTAAAATCTATTTGTAAACAATCTATTATATATTTTATACAGTCAGATTTTTCTATAATTACCACTTTTGGTCACATTGTAATTTTTTCAAAATATGTGCTTATAAAAGGTTTTACTATATTATAATAATAAAGAGAGATTTTTTTATTAATTTAATCATAACTGATTTTAGGCAAGAATATAAAAAGGTTTCTATATTATGTGATTATATACAGGATGATTATAGACAGGTCTGACTGTATTATTTAAATCAAAGTGATTTAAAGATTTTTAATGATTAGATTAGCTATTAAAGTTCAATAGATCCGATTCATTTAATTTAAATAGATGAAATAATTATATTTATTTAATTAATAAGAAAATTAATTTAAATAGATTTAGAGTAAATATAATATTAAATAAATTAAATTAAATAATTGATTAATAAATTGCAAATTAAAATAATATTTTTATAAAAATATTTAAAAAATAAAAATTATAAATATTTATCATTTCATATAACTGTATAAACCTTAATTATAAAAATAATAAAAATATAATATTTTTTTATATTTAAATTTAAAATATTTTATTTTCTAATTGGTTAATATCATCTACAGTCAGAACTCGACTCTCTCCGGTTTACTATGAAATTTTTAAAAAGATTCGGATTATCAATATTTATAACGATTTTATTTGTTCAAATATAAAGCCAAAATTCGTTTTAACGATATTATCGAGTTATGAAATATAATTAATAAATATAATTATTATTTATCCTGATTGATTTATTAAGCTAATTGGATAATAATTATAAC
Organism: Funneliformis geosporum; assembly: GCA_946474995.1. NCBI lineage: Eukaryota > Fungi > Glomeromycota > Glomeromycetes > Glomerales > Glomeraceae > Funneliformis > Funneliformis geosporum. The sequence continues at coordinate 1,881 of CAMKVN010002258.1, forward strand.
TTTTATTAAAATTAAAAGTAATATTAGAAAAAAAGGAACTATTTATTCGGAATTACTAAACTCGGATTATGATATTGTCATATTATTTTCTTATTTGTATATTAAAAAATTATAAAATTCTGGCTTCGTCTTTATAAGTTAATAACGATATTAGGTGGAAATATTTTCTTAGTAAGCAACTGACATGAAAGTATTCATCTTATGTATTTATCAAATGATACGTTTAAAATTTAATGACGTGTCAACATTTGACTCAATTACCTTTTTTAAAGTGAAAAAATTCATCATGTTTGATAATATTCATAAAAAAGAACATAAAAACTTTGTTTTTTGAAGATGAACATCAATTTAAATAAAGAACCTGATGAAACAACGAACAACGATAATGTTTTTGTCAAATCCTCAATTAGCTCGACATCATCAATGGAATCTACTGCCATCCAAGCTCAAGGCATATTTCCTCAAAGTTCGATTCGTAAATTTTTTCCGCTGATTATTCCAACAACCACAAATCCTTTCGGGGAATACATTCCGATCCATATTGCAATCCAACGATTTCTTCGATCTCCAGTGAATCAAAATCCACCTTATTATGAAGTTCCCGTGCTTGGTAACTTACCAACGGTCCGTCACGCTTATGCGGAATGGTATTTCGGAATAGATGAAAATCCTGCAATCATCTCATGTATTAGAAAGTATGGGAAAGATTGGGAAAGAAGTAATCAACAAAGATTGTCGAGAAGAAAAATTTTGATCCGTGAGATTGAATTGAGAGAGACTGATTTCTCTACTGAAGAGGTTTTGGAAATTTTGGAGATTTTGCGGGATGGATGTACTTTAAACAAATTAATCGATGTTAAATTATTAGGGCATGATAAATAATACCTTTGTATTGACCGCAATAATTTGATTTCTATTTTTGTAATGTAACTATTATTTATAAATTCATTTTTTAGTTAATTATTTCAATAAACAACTGCTTTGTCATTAAAAGTATTACTAAAAATAGTAGTCTTATACACGACATTACTATAAAAAGGTATAAATTAACCTTCAGGACAATGAAACAACTGTGTACTACAATGGATATAAGGGAAGACTACGCCACATATTTTCTAATATAATATATATATTCATTGTAATGATTTAATTCAGAAATTTCTTTCAAAAAAAACTTGTTCCCAAAAAAAAAAAATTACAGAATGAGTGCACAAGTTGACAAAAAGAATTCCCTTATGGAATCATTCATAAACAACAGACCATCTCTCTGCATATCTACAACTACAATAGATTCCGAAACTCTTATACCACCACCCATTCATTTTACGACGACAATACATGATCCACCTATGCAAATTCGTCAAGATGCTTCTCATTTAACTTCACAATATCTTCAACCAAATTTAAAATATTATTCCTTAGATATAAATGACAGTGGCGAAATCAATACCCTTAATTTAGAAAAAAATTGGTCTTTACTTGATGATATAAACCTTTATCACAAGTTAATTAATAATAATTCAAATGTAAATAATAAAAATGATCAGGAAGAGAAAATCGCAACAGAACAAAGAGAAATTTTGAAAGAAAAGGAATACTTAAAACCTTTCCTAAGTCCTTATGATACATCATGGGTTCCTGAGCCATTCTCTTCAAGTCCAATATTATCCAAATTTTCTTTCTTCGAATCCGATGAAAGCGGTTCACCTTCTAAACTTAATAGCAGTAAGAGAAAAGTTAGATTCGCCTTACCAACATCAATTACATCACAAAGTGACGAATCACAATTCGCATCATCTTCTAATCCAGAAGCATTATCAAATGTTAATATAAATTTTGGTTTAACAAATAGAAAAGGAGAAGTATTTATACCTAAAAATAAATTGAAAACATGGAAAGAATTATGGTCGATGCCTTGGAAAGATGAAGAAACGAAGCGATTTACTAAAAAATTCTGGTTTACGTTTTCCGTTACTATTTGTGTGGTCTTATTATTAACGGTTATTGGTAAGTATCTAAGCTATTTTCTTTTACAAATATTCGAAAATTAATGATGTTTCCTTTGATTATAGGAATATGTATATATGCTGTATTTTCTCCAAAAATGTTCAAGAAAGACTTATCAAATGACATTTAAATGTTACTATATTCTGTAATATAAAATAAATTATATGTTATATTAAAAAAAGCCTCGAAAATGTTTTAATTTAAATTTGTTTTTCTGGTATTATATATTAAGATTCAGATCTAATCTTGTGCTGCTGTATAGCAAGGAGATAATCTTGATTCGAATAATTCACAAGAATTTCGGAATCGTGTTAATTAATTTTCTTTTAAGAAACATGAATTTCGCAAGTACAACAGCAAATCTTTAAAACAAATTCATTCATTATGACTATAAAAGCGATTTAATTAGAACTTTAAAGGTATGCTTTTTGCAATACTGCGAATTATTTGTTACATGTAACTCGAATACTCTTAAATGATCTGCAAAACAACAAAACGCCAAAAATTTTTTTGTTATAAACTATGAAAAAAATTATTTGAAAGATAAATTCCTCATTAAACAAACCATTAAAGCATTTTTTTAAAAAAAAAAATGGCATCAGATTTGACAGTGGCTATAATTGCATTATCTGTTTGTCTTTGGCTTCTTGTGATTCACGTTCAAACTCCAATTGAGTTAATTTTTCAAACGACAAAATCAATTATTAATGAAAATAATCCGATTACTTTACGTCCTGATAATGACGATGTATCTGCGAACCTTTATAGAGAGTCAACTTTTGATTTTGTCCCAATAACGTGTAAAGAAACAAAAGCGATTATAAGCAAATCAATGAATGTAGTGATTGCGATTGGAATAATTACTTTTTTTCAATTTCCAGACGGACTAATTCATGTGTCAGGGGAAATCAATAATGTTATTGAGCATGTTTCTTCTAATAGATTTTATTTTGAAATTATAACTTTAGAAAATAAAGGAGTTAATGTTATAATTAGAAATGATGAATTGTTTATTAATAGAAAAGATGATGAAACCATACACTTTATGTTTAATACAAGGTTGATTTCGATGAATAATAAGTGTAATATAAATCAAAGAAGGAGACTAAAAAATGTTATTGGAAAGAAATTTTCTGTTTATATTATGGAGGAGGATGACAAAAATTATTAATTACTGCGGATGTTCTAATTTTACCATACTTTGTATGTATGTATTCATTTCAAGACAGTTTTTTTTTAATTTTTAAAATCACGAAAATTTTTGAATTTTGAAAAAAATAGGACTCATTATTCTGTAAGAAAATATTATTCGTTATGATAATGAGCTTTTTTAAAATAAAAATAAATAATACAATATAATATGTAGATATTAAAATGAATAATAGAAATCCTAGAGCCCAATACATGTAAAATTCAAGCCAAATAAAAAATCGAATTGTAATACATGTACAAAATATGACAGACATTTCAGATTTTTTATAATATAGTATGTAATATATAGTTTTACAAATAAAAAATATCTTTTTTTTATTTATAAATAAAAATATTATAAATTTTTATTTTAGTTTTTTTCTTCTTTTACTATTTTAGTTTAAAAATGTTAAAACTTTATTAATATGATTCATAATAATCAATATGTATACATTATTATTTTTAAAAATATTGATAAACTTGATTTTCCTTTTCTTTATTTTTTATTTTTATTTTTAAAAGTTTTTTTTTTTAGGTTTAATTACTTTAAACTATAATAATATTTTTAGAATTTTTTAAGTAAAAAATTTCTTTAATAAACCTAAATTGTTTATTTTCAACTTATTTTTTTTTAAAAAATATTATATAGCAAAAATAATAACCATAGTAATTATTAATTAAATTACTTTTCAGATTATTTTTAATTTATAATTTATATAAATTAATAATATTATTCAAAACCTATTTAATATATAATTTAAAAATTTAGACCCTTTTTTAAAACCTTTAAAATAATTTTTTTTTAGATCTGAAACTTGATTAAACTTAATAAAAATATTAGAAGTTTAGGTAAAAATATTTATTATAAACAAATAATTTAATCTTAAATATCTTAAAACTCAAATTTCTAAAAATAGTTTAGAAAGATATTTTTACTATATAATATATAATCTGAGTATCATATACAATCTATAACTTATAATCTAAATATCATATATAATCTACTCGTTTTCTTATATCATATATCTTTTCTTTTCTTTCTAGTTATGTTTTTAGATCTTTTTTGCTATTTATATTTTTATGTTAATATGATTTTATTACCACAATATAATTCTAATTACCACATACATATATTATCTAAATATCACACTTTTTTTTCTTATTTCTAGATCGTTTATATGCTAAATTCTATATTAGGATTGTTGATTTTCTGTAGCTATTTGGATATCTGGTTTTATATTGAAGGTGCTTGCCTCCTGCATCTGAATAGGTTTCTGATTCTATATTAAAATGCTTACCTTTTACACCTACCTATTTTGATGCTTATCAATACAAAAATATATTATGTTGAATGATACAGTAGATTTGTGATTAATTTCAGTTGACATTATGTCATAATTTTAGCTGATCTTTAGAACACGTGATTTGAGGATCTAGCTTAACGTTATGGTAGTGATCTGAAGCTATTATAGAACTGTTAAAGAACTGGTAGGGATCTGTCATAGAATTAGCAAGGATCTAAGATGATTTTATTATTTTTCAGTTCTGAGTTATTATACTCAAATTTAGCTGAAATTTTAGTTAATTTACTACATCTTCAATTCCTGACACTATCCTGTAATCTTCTTGTAACTTTATCATTATCTTTTAAGAACTGTTTGAAAGATATCTGAAAGCTATTTGAAAACTATCTAGAAGTCATCTAAGAGATATCTTAGAATTAAAACAAATTAGCTATGTATCTTACTCATGAGTCATGATTTTAGATCAATCTAATTTATATTGCTATTCTCTATTACTATCATCTACTCATATTTATTTATAATTGATACTCATTTATGAGAATTTTTTATTAAAATTATTACTACTTAATGCTTACTTATCATTTTTATCACATTAAGTAAGATAATCCTGATATAAAGTAGCATAACATATTTATTTGCAAAGTATTTCTTTAGATCATGATAAAATATAATCTATTATAAATTATTTGGTATTAGAATAAGGCACTTCACTAGAGCTTATTATCTTATTTTGCTTTTTATTCTTCTGATAGCTAATTGCATTTTTAAGTCTAGTATTTTTATCTTTAAGCTCATTAATTTATTTTTTTAATAAATTAATCTCTAATTGCATATTTAAAATTTTGCAAGTTAATGTGAGTTTAATTTGCAATTTAGTATTATACTATCTTAATGAATAATTTTCAGATTTCATTGATACTGTATACAGAATAATTATTTTTTATGTATTTTTAATAATAAATTATGATTTCTAGTTTGTCATAAGTATTATAGGTTTTATATATTAACCTGTGATAGAACCTGTGACATGTTTGTTATGCTTTTTGATAATTATAGGCTTTTTTATTTCTTTTTTGATTAGTATTACCAGTGTTATGGTCAGTTTTTTATGTTACTTAAATGTTATAAGCAGACAGATAATATGTGTGATAAGCAGAAGGTTTAATTTATAGTTAAGATTAGATAAAATATAGATATCAATAATTTATTTAATATTATATATACTAACAAATGAGTATTGTCTCAAACATCAATGCTTCTGTATTGTACAAATATTCTAAATAATCAAACTAAACTAATCTAAACTATTCCTATAAGTTTTTATCTGAATGAACTCTCTGAATCTTCAAGGATTCTCAACTCATATTTATATAAAATAAAACATATATAATTATTAATAATGTTAAATAAATAAATTAAGTATAATAAATAAACTATGTTAAATAAATAAATTAAGTTAATTATGTAAACGAAATAGACAATGTAAACAAGGTTAACAAGGTTAACATAGTTTCTAAAAATCTATATTAGGAAGATCACTCTAATGATTTTGCGTAGTACTAGTATCATTAGGTAGAAAGTGATAAAATATAAGGAAAAAATTTTTATTATGAAAATTCCTATTATATATATAAGACATAAATAATATAATATCAGATTTTAAAGTAAAAAAAAAGTTAAGAAACTTGGATTTTATCCTGCAATAGTAGTGATACTTGCGATACCTATCAAAAAACTTTTTTTAGTCTAGAATCCTTAAAGGGTATATAAAATATATTACAAGTTCTGTTATAGGTTAATATACGAAACTTATAACACTTGTGACAAGTTTGTATTACTTTTATTTACTTCTAAATTACTTATCAGTATCTGCATCGAAGCTAATTCAACTAGCTTTTATTGATAATACTGTTTCATTTTACGGTATTTTCTAGCATAAATATCACAAGTACTATATTTGAAAAAAATTAATTTATTGCATTTATTGTAAAATACACGTAAGGAAGAATTTCAATAAATTTGGTATTTTTCCAGTCAGTAGCATTTCTGATTGCAAACTTTACTATTCCTGAAAATATAAAGATATTAATAAAATGCCATTTATGATATCTATGATTAGTTGGTTTATATATCGATTTATATATTTCAGAATTAATTTTCATTTTAAATTTTTTTCAGAATATATACCTTCTCTTGAACTGTATATTTGTGATATATTATCATAACTCAATTTGAGCTTTGACATTATCACTCCCTACTATTATGGATTTAAAGCCTCTGATATGGGTCAATGCCTATATAAAATTCATAAGAATAGTGTTAAATCAAGACTTTTTCTTGACGTAAATAATGAAGATAGTTTAGAGGCTATACTTATAGATTATGAGAATTATTTCTTGCATAAATTTATTGATGGTGATAAGCTACTTCACCTTGTTATAGATTTTGATTTGCTAGTAGAAATGCTAAATGCTATTTCTTCAAAGCTTTTAGACAAATAGACTAAAAACACACTTTGCAATGCTTTTAGAGATATTTTTCTAGAAATATTTTTAGAATATAATAAGAAAAACTATGACTATTGCCGATAGTAGTAAAGTAAAAAAAAATATTTCTCCATGTTTTAACTTTTAATATAAAACTTAAAAACATCATTTAAGTCACAATATTCATTAAGCTTATTTATAAGAAACTTCCAGAAAGGTTGCAAGAAAAAGATATTATCAATAATATTGCAAATAAATAATCATTTTCCTTGCAGATAGTTAGAACATTCAAATTTATTAAAGAAATAAAAGAACATATTCATGTGAAAAAAGCTATCTTTCTAAAAAATGAAATAATCTTTGACTTCATGATTCATCTACCAAATGATGATCAAAAGTTATAAAAAGTCTTCCCTTAATCATTTCAAAAAGAATTAAACAATATTAATATAAATAATAAAACTACTTAGGTCAAGTATGAAACAATTGAAAAAATGTTTAAAAATAACAATATTAAAAGATATAATCTTTCATATCCATCTGATAATAAGCCTGACATATTTTCATTATTACATGTATTTCCATCATATTGTCTAATATGTGATTATAAATATACCAATAAAAATACATATATTATTCAAAATAAAAAATCACATAATTTTTATTATTATTATGCAAATCAAAATAAACAGCTAGGAATAAAAACCTCTCATTAAAGTTTACTATTAGTGAGACAGTCTTAAATCGAGGAAAAAAGCTTTCAAATCTAGTAAAATTAGATTAATCCAAAATATTAGATCCTAGAGATTATTTTGTATGATAGAATTTAATATCTATATATATCTCTAAGAAAAAATTTACACATAATGAAGTATATAATATAATCTAAACAATAATTGCGTTCTAAAGAATTTAAAAATATGAATTTTCAAGCATAAAATTCAGATAGTAGTCTATACTTCAATATGAATCCAAGTTAAATATCAGTAAATTAACCATTAATATCATCAAGTTAAGTAGGAAAGCAATAAAATTACAATCTTTAATAAAAAATGTATTCAATACTGGCTTGATTGCTTATGCAGATATTGATTTCCTACTATATCCTCCAAATGCTATTCTATCGAAAACTAAATTCTTCAATTTCTTCTTAAAATTCAAAGCAAAGCCAACTTCTCAAATTAATAATATTTCGTAAATCTGATTGTCTGATATATAGAAAATATCTGATGTAATAGAAATAAAAATCTTTCTGAATATGTTCTGAATGGTTTGCATTCCTAGTTCATTATTCAAGTATAATTTTTGGAACCATTCTCATTTTACACTTCCCATCATATTGTAAAAAAACATTATTACTGATTTTATTTAGAAAAGCTTATTTGGACTAAAGCTTGTTTAATTGACCTCTGATCTTAGTAAAATTCTTGGATAATGTAATAGTCTTATTCAGGTATAAAAGCTTATTTTTATAAATAAAATAGGAATAGCTAGTATAGAATAGCATAAAACAAATGATCATTTAAAATCTCTCATTATAAAGATTATATTTCAATTAAACGTAAAGGTCTTGAATCTTTGAATTGTAATCATTTTATTAGATTTATGATTCTAAATAATTATAATGTTCTAATTTAAGTAAAAATAGAAGATAGTCATGTCATATTATATATTTAAATGTCTCCTTCTATTATAAAAGTAATTTTACATATTTTGATAAGTTAGAAAGAATTCTTGAATATTCTAATATGCCTAAATCTTTTATGTCATAATTGCTTAGTCTTAATCTTTTAAGATAGAAGTCACATAAGATCTCTTCAACTAAAATGAAATTAGAAATAATACAAGACCAGCTTCTTAATCCCATTCAATTTATAATTGATCACATTACATCTTAAGATAAGGATAGTATATTTATGTTAAGTAAAAAAGTATTATATTAAAATATCTCGAATGATGTAGAAATAATGATGAAAAGTATTTTCTAATAATATTTTTAGTAAAAAGCTATTAGAAAAAATATTATTGAATGTAAATAGAAATGAAAAGGTAATGGAAAAAGGGAATAACAATATATTCTTAACTGCTTAAAAATCATAACCAAGCTCTATGAATCAGATTTAGGTGATATAGAAGAATTTTCTGATACATCTCAAGATAACTTACTTATAAATGAGACTACTGATATACTTATATTTAATATGCCAGAAATTATTTCCTTAAAAATAATCACATCTTAGCCAAAAAAAGAATACGCTTTTATTAAGTACTAGTAAAGATAAGAAGGAAACCAGGCCAGTAATCAAAATGCTTCAACCTAAACTCTTTTTAATTATGTAACAGAAGAAGCTAAAATACCAATCACCTCAACATTTGGAATATCTGAAACTAATAAGTCTTCTGAACTGTTTGAGCTAGTAATTAATAAGCCTAAGGTTAATAAGCCTTTTGAATCTATTGAGCTTATTAGTAAAGTGAAAAAAAATCAAATGTGATAATGAAGTAGGTTCTAAGAAACTAGTATCATCTGCTAGGGCTCAACAAGAAGAATGATTCAGAAAAAGAGCAGTCAAACTTAAGGAGGATCTAAATGATTTCATGAATATTACAAAAAAAACAGATTGATTTTATTGCATTTTAGAATAGGATAGCAACTGATACTTAGATATGTGATTATGCAAAAAAGGTAGAAGAAAATCCCAATAAATATATAGAAATGGCAATACGTAAAAGATTAATAAGAGAGAAAATAATCTGTAATTCTCTTGAATAAAAGGAATCACCTTCTCATAGCTTGATATTGATAAAGAATGGCAAAAAAAATAAGCATACTTCAGAAAAATAGTTTGTTTTAGTAAAGAATGAATAGAGTAATTTTATAGATTAAATGATATAGGCTAGGATCCACTTTTTACAATTAAATGATATAAAAAATTCAGATAAAATATTTTACTTTCTTTAGACTGTTATTCTAAAATTATTATTATTTAGTCAAGTATCTTGATTATATATGAAGTCGAAATAAATCATTTCAAATATCTAAAATAATCGAAATGATCGAAATTATTTTATTTTATTTTATTTTTTTTTGATATTTTTACTAGGTACGCACTGATGGTAAAGTTTAGTTGCATACCTTTCAACAGAATAGTATGACTTACGATATATAATTACCACTATAACCCCTTTGATATATTGTAATCCAGTGTAATTTGTGTTAAACCTAGGTAAATAGGTATTACTACCTGAGTAGACTGCCAAACCACTAAACCTCATAGTAGAGTATTTTGGTATCTGTCATTATTCACATTCATCACAATTACTGAAAAGAGGGTCAAGAACAACCTAAGATGATAGCTTACATCATAATTGTCTTACCATATATCAAAATCACCCTAAGAATCGAACTCAGGCCTTCAAATCTTAGTTGTGATATAGGTATTATAATGGCTAAAGACAGTGCAATATCAACCACCTATAACTTGCGACTATTGTTCAATCCAAGTTATACAATGCCTACCATTGATCCTACCCTTACAGGTACCCTTTACAGATGATGTATGGTGCATAACATCTATAGTCATCAAAAATTTAGTGTAAATTCTAAATGTATCTAATTTATCATTTTATGTATTATTAAAAAAATAAGCCGATTTTTATATAGATTAGGTTATGGTCTTTCAGAAAATCCGCTTATATTTTGAATTAAATTATAATTTAAAAAGTTATTGGGATTTTAAAATAGGGTACATTACTAATAATTGGCCAAATTTCGGACTAACTTTGCAGAGGTATTTACATGGGTATGTAACTATTTAACTAATAAAAATGCGCAATTTTATCATGTGACGAAGTAATTTCTTCACGCAATTGCACTGAAATTTTATAAAATGTGTTGTTATATAAATTGAACAATAAAATCTATATACACGATTTATATTAAAACATTATTCAAAAGCATTTAGTTGCTATTTTATTTTATGTTTAAATAAAAAAAATGCCACCTTTTTCTAAACAAAAAAGAAAATCAAAAGACCAGCCACACACAAAAAATGGCCAATACTATACTAAAAGAACACAATATACAAGCATGGATGATCATAATTTACCGGATACCTCAATGTCAGTTAATGATAATTGTGTAAATGTAAAAGATTTCCAAACTAAAATAAGTGGCGCAGTTACTGCAGCTCACGAAAATGGTGATAGTGGTAATGAATATATCGATCTTGATTTCGAATTTCTTAATGAAGAATGGGGTGATGATGAAGATAGTGATGGGAATGATACTAATGATTTTACAGAGTTAAAGGAGACCAAATTGGTTTGGAAAGAAGATAATCAATTTGAAAAATAAAGCGTGGAATATATGAAAGGAAAGACCTCAAAATCAACCTATTATGATAAATATAGACCAAATAGCACATTTACTAAAGCAGCCGCTGGTGTTAAAAAAATTACAAATTTTTTTAAAGTTAAAAGTAATGCTCAAGATAAAGCTCAAGATCTGGAATCAGAAATTACAAAATCAGATTTGAGTGATTCGGATGATGAAATAGATTACCATACTTATCAAATTAATGAAAGAATCCAGTTCTTAAAAGAACTATTAGAAAAGCAACATAATAAAATGACAGTCATTGAATATAATCAAAAAAGAAATATTTTTGAATATCTTATTTGTTTAGATAGTAATGGATATGGAAAAATGTATGCTAATTTGGAGGCGGCTAAAATAGTTTTTGTTGATGATGGTCCATGAAAAGCACGATGTATTTGATATTTTGCAAAATACTGGCCAATAAATAATGAACTTCCGGTATCTAAACAGGGAAAACATCAAAAAACTATTAGAATAATTGATAATGAAGATATAGCTGAAAGATGCCGAATCTGGATTCGTAAACAAAATTATAAGTTTACTCCAGTATTATTTAAAAAATTTGTTGAACACAAACTATTACCTAGTATTAATATTATAAAAAAAACCATTACCTTGATGACAGCAGTAAGGTGGCTTAATATCCTTAGTTACTCATTTTAACAACATTATCAAGGTATATATTATGATAGACATGAACGAGATGATGTTGTATAATATCGTAAAAAATTTCTAGAGGAAATGTTTGAGCATGAGAAATATATGTCTAAGTATGAAGGAAAAATGATGGATCGTATATATCCTAACTTACCTGAAGAAGAGAAGGAACGAATTCTTGTAACTCATGACGAATGTATCTTCTATTCTAATGATGGTAAACGTGGAGTATAGGCTAAAAATGGAGAATTACCTCTACGAAAAAAAGGAAATAGAAGATCCATAATAGTGAATTTCTAACCGAAGTCGATGGACGTTTATGCCTACAATTAAATGATATAGAGAAATATCCAAATGTACCTAAGGAAGCACAATGTTTTCTCAAACCTGGTAAAAATCAAGAAGGATATTGGACTGCTGAACATCTTCTTGAACAAATTAAACACAAAGCAATACCTATTTTTGAAACTTTGTATCCA
>CAMKVN010002259.1:0-14382 GCA_946474995.1 Funneliformis geosporum
ACGCTATAACGAAGATTCTTATAACGAAGTCCTGATCGGCTGGAGCGGCAACTTCGTTATATCGAGGTGTGACTGTATTTCTTAATTTCAGATCAGTAAAACTAAAAAGTATAAGATTTATGGGTTAACATAAGAAAAGATAATTGATAACTGAAAGTTCAACTACTTAAATATCAAAGTGACAAGAGGTACTAGAATATCTTCAAAGAAACAGAAAATTATGGTACAATAAAATAATCTACAATATGATCAACATGTAGATCACAAAAATTGATCTACAAGAATTTATAACACAATAATCTGCCTACAATATTAATCAAATCAATTAATAAAATTAATAAAGAGATGAAGTAATAGATCATTAGCTTATAATGACACGTATGACTTTTTAAACTAGAAACTCCAAAAGGAACTTCAAAAAAACTAGCCAAAGGCTAAGTATTAAGATGTAATAATAATTAAAAGAACAATATAATTATATTTTTATATCTCTTTAAATACAGTATATAAATATATTATAATTATAGGATTATTACATAGTGATTAGGTAGTTATTACTCAATTATTATAGCAAAATTGCATAGAAAGATGAGATAATTTTTACTGTTTAGCACTACCTAAAATATTCTTTTTTAAGCATATCTTACTTTAAAAGATTCGGGTATTTTACTAGATAGCAAAATTTTTTCTTATTTTAGAATTCAGGTATTATTCAATTTTAATTATGTGAGTTTTGAATATGATCTGAATATTTTATATAAAGTTTTTAGTTTTAAAATTTAGATCGATTTAATAAATTAATAAATTAATCAATTTTATAGTATATTCTTGAGTAATATTTCTATTTATTTATAATTTGATAATACAAAATTATTAAATAAATACTACAGAATTATAAATTTGATTAAATACCTTAATTTAATTTTGGATTATGTTGCAATCTTCATTTTCTTTATAATAATTTTCTTCACTTTCATTATTCTTACCATCTAATTCATTTCTATTACTATCATCTTTAAATTCACTTTCATTACCTTCATCTTCTTCAATTCTTTTCTTTGATTATTTATTTTTTCTACTTTATTAAAATTAAAAATTAGATTATTCTTCTTCCTATTTAAAGAATTTGACTTAAATAAATGTCTAATCATATTAGAATCAATTGAATCCTAACTTTCTTTTACCCAAGTTGCTATAGCTTGAAACCCTTAATCATAGCAATTCTTAATATTAAACGCTAAATTTACTTTTTTAAATAATTATATGATTCTGACCAGCATTAAGAAATATTATTATAATTTCAACCAAATTCAAAAATTAAACTTTATTAAAATATCTTGAAGTATATTATTAGAAATTATATAATGTCTTTTATACTTTTTAACAGTATATTCCGTTTGCTTTACATTTAATTCCTTCCTATATACATTCATATATCTATAAGATTTTCTAGCAAATACTCTTATTTCTAATAAAGAAACATGATTTAATGCAATAAGAACAACTTGTTACAATCTATTCTATGTATAGTTACAATTATCTCTTGAATAACATTTTATAATTTCCTAATATATTTTAATATAATTAAGTTTATAGTGAAATTTCAGGTAAAAATTACCTTATGATCTTTACTTTCAATAATTTTTTGAATCATGTATTTTTGAGCAAGAAAATCAGATTGATTTTCTAATATATACTGCATGTAATATTAATTATCTGTTGAATCTTTATTTTACAAAAACTTTTTAAACTTGACTTTAATAATTGGCATTCATGTAAAATTTGTTTCATTTCCTTTGATTTTTCATAAAAAGATTTGTCAGAAAAATCATCAGAAAAATTCATAAATTGAACTTAATAATATTTTTCATTTTTAGTTGTTTGCTATCTGATCTCACATTTATGCGATTTGCAATAAGAGCATCAGTGATAAATATACCATGAGAAGTAGAATTATTAAATGCAAAAATTGCAATAGCTTCAGGATGAGTTGCTTTAAATATTAGAATTACATAATTAATAATCTGTAAAATAAATAAATTTATATAATTAATAAAAAAAGTTAATTAATATATTGTAAATTTAATCAAATATCTATTAAACTAATAATTCAATATTTCATTAATCATTATTTATTCCTGGGTTCATCATTACTCTAACTTCATGTAAAATATTATTTATATTTTCCAAAAGTTTTTGTTCTTCATTTAATTGCAATCTTTTAATTGTTTCATATAAAAAATTACTAATATGAATAGCTCCTCCTCTTTCTTTTTTATGAAGAGATGCTTTTCTATGTGAAACTCATCCAGATTATCTTCCATCATTAGAATGAAAAGTAGTTTCATCATGAGTTACCAAAATATGTAAATATTCATTTTCTTGCAAATCAGGATTGATTTGAATCTTCAGATTATTATTCTTAAATTTTGGCATTAATTTTTCATAATTTTTAATTTAATAAAATTAATTAGATTAAAGAATAAATTTTTTATTTTAAAATCATTAAAATAAAATTTTACTTTGTCATTTGTTTCAAAAACTTTGATTTATATTTAATTACATCAGGTCTTTTGTAATCATTAACATAAACACTTTTAGAAAATTGTTTAAACTCAAATCCCATTTTATGAAGCCATCTTCTTGCAGTTTTTGAGTTAAATTCAAGAATTTATTAAATAATTTTCATTTAATAAATAAATTAATTATCCTTTAATTCAAACTTTATTGTTGTTTCTTATTCTATTCCAAGTAACAGAAAAAAAGTATTTTTTATATAATCAATAAAATCAGTCATATAAAATTCAAATTTATTTTTACATAAATATGCTGCTATCTATATTTGAACATTTTTATTATCAATTAAACTTTTAATTTTACAGTGTTTTCTCAGTTTAGAAATTGGAATAGTTTCACCATTTTTTACCAGTTTTTCTCATACTCTATGACAATGTGTAAAGTATAACCCTTTATTTAATTATCATATAATATAGAGACTTACTTTCATTTTTGGTTCTTAGTGATTAATAAGCCTAAAATACTGTAATAAAGCAGTTAATCTTAGTTTATAACTACTATTATGATTCTGTTTCAATTCATTTTTAATGAATATAATCAATTGTTTATAATTGAAATATTTTTCACGTTTGGGTTTCTGTTCATTATCAGATTTGTCAGAATCGAATTAAGCTGATGGAGTTGGTTGAGTTGGTAAACAATAAAATTAATCAGTAAATTCTAATTGAATAATATTTATTAATCAGATATTAACTGATTTATATCTAATTATAATATTTACTGATTTTAGTTTTGATTAGTAATTAATAATATGACTAATCAGAAAGATATCTGATTGATCAGTATTTGATCTATGTAAACTTTTTAACTAATAAAATAACAGTTTAAATTTGAAAATAATCATCATAAATTTCAGCAATGGTTTAATTATTTGATATTATTATGTTTATATCATATATGATTAAAAAATATCAATTTTATGAAAAGGTATTGTATTTATTTAAAAATTGGCTTTTCTAGTATCTAAAATCAATATAATAAATATTGCAAAATAATTTATATCTATTATAAGTTAATGTATAAGAAATACTATCTAAAAAATTAAAATTATATATCAAAAACTTCAATAAGTAAATCTATTAATTATTCTGATAATATATTTATCATAAACATTTTAAAATTTATAAGATTAATATAAAACATTCTTTTATTAATTGTAATTATATAATAATTACTTTTGTATATTTTACTTCAATTCATAATCTTAATTTTTATAATTTTACTTCAAATAATACATCTAAATAAAAATTAATTAAGTTTAATAATTTATTACATTTATTATTAGATAATTTACAAAACTTCTTAGGTTTTAGCAATCCTAAGACTAAAAAAAATTATTTTTTTTAATGTAAAAATCTGAACTATTTTACTAAAAAAAAAAAAAAAAATATCATATTTAGCATAAAAAGATATAATTATGATGTAATGATGTAATGGATTTTCACCTATATTTAACATGTGTAATTTTTTTTTTTCAATATTGTGATTAATTTTAAGAAAAAACCATTGTAAAGAAACTTCTTGCGGATGCTTTGCTGATTACAGTTTACAGACTTATAATAATTTTACATTGACTCATACGATGAATGGAACGCAAAATCAAAATCTACTTTATCTGGAATCCCTTTGCCAAGGTTAAATAAACCTTCCCTTTTTTGCTCACTAGCAATACGCGTGTTGCTCAAAATTTGGTTCCATTTCTTTGTATCGTCGGTGGACAGAATTATATTCCTCTAAGTCTCAAGAACAACGTGCAAAGGCCGAGAAGTTACTAGACAATGCTTTTCCAACCTTCTCCGAGGCTTTATCTCCACGTACCAACGGGTCAAATGCTATGCCAAACAACCCTTTGGGTATAAAAATACAATCGCCGGCTGAGTCATCTATGTATTGTCAATGGCTTTTGGAAAATTCAACCTCGCCGTATTCTCAATTGTTTGCATCGGCAAGGTTAAAAAGTCTGGTCTTGGATCATTATTCTATGTTCACAGCGAAACAAAAATTAGAACTGAGTATGGGTTTGCTCAATAAAAAATTTCTTATTTTTTATCCCTTGATATTTAATGCTTTTTCGTATAATTTGTTTATAAAGCAAATAAAAGCGTGATTTCACAAATTATTTGTTCATTTCATTTTCTGTTACTTTTTTTTTTTTTCTATGAATTACATATAATAATAATAAATTTCAAACAATTAAAAGGAAGTTTTTTATTCAATTATTTGGCTGTTCATCCTGATTATCAGCCATTTGTCTTGTCTTCGCTTGCACAACTTTTTGCAACTATAACAAAAGTTGGATGGTTTGAAGACGATGAATTCAAAAATATAACAAACGAACTATCTAAATTCATACAGGTAATTCTGTTACTGTTTGATTTACAATATCCTGCTAATCTCAATAGTCGTCTTTTGATAATTAAAAGTGTGAGAGTTATCAGGAATAAATTACGCATAATTATCTGTGATTATATATGTAGTCTACTGTGGACCATAGAATTGTAGGTTTACAAGTATTATCTACCATCGTTTCCGAGATGAATCAGCAAACTCCACGAAATATGGCTAGGCAAAGAAAAACAGGTTAGTTTATAAAAAGTTGTTTATATTTCTACTTTTTATTTTATTATTTTATTTATACATCAATGTATATTTATTTATTAATTTATTTATTTATTTGAAAAAGCTATTGGATTTAGGGATTCTCAATTACTAGACATCTTCCGGCTGGGTTTGGTTGTTCTACGTCAAATTTTGAATGGAGAAACGGTGTTCACAAATGGTTGTTATTATTTTAATATAATTCAATTTAATATTATTATCTAATATATATATATAAATATGTTATTTGTATTTGTAGATAATAAAGAACGTAAGGTGAAAGAATATTGTTTGACATTACTTCGCAATTGTTTAGCATTTGATTTCATTGGCACAACTCCGGACGAGTCTGGTGAAGATGTTGGAAGTATCCAAGTAATTTCAACTATGATTTTAACATTATTAGTAAATTATTTATTGTATTCTAAAGTTATATGTCAATAATGTGAATAATCATTACAGGTATCATCATCTTGGCGTTCAACAATCGAAGATCCGACTTTCCTTCAAACAATTTTCGAGGCATATAAACGGTTTCAACCGCCACATTCGAGTCAAGTATGTTTAATTATTAGGATACTTACCATAATTTCATTCAAATTTTATAATTATATGATCACCATATACTTGCGTTCAAAGGTTATGGAAGTGCTTGTTCAAATTTCTTCAATTCGTCGATCTCTCTTTAATGAAGAAGAGCGATCTAAATTTCTCCATGCGTTGATGCAAGGAATTAGCGAAATAATAATAAGTTCAATAGGATTATCAGATTTAAACAACTATCACGAGTTTTGTCGTCTTCTTTCGAGATTTAGATCTACGTATCAATGGAACGAGATCACTGAGAAATCCGGATACAGCGATTGGATTGATTTTGTTGCTGATTTCACTATTAAAGGATTTAATAGTTGGCAGGTAAATTTATCAATTGTATTATTGGTCATACTTTAATAATACTTTAGATATCTAAGATGAATATTTTTTTTTCAGTTCGTGCCAAATAGCGTACAGTATTTGCTTACATTTTGGTCCAAAATGTATTCATCTGCTGGGAGATCTCGTCCGGGTTCTCCAAATAAATTAAATATGATTTCAAGCAAAGTAATTTATGATAAATACGTTAATTGAGACTTAATATTTGAATTTTTTAATATTACTTATTATATTAAACATAAATCTTAGCTAACTGCAGCATATATAAGTTCCAAAATTCAATCAGTGGAACAAATATTAGATGGTTCTATAGATGGTAACGTTATTTATTTACATTTTGCATTTCTTGCTGTTTATTATAATGTATTTGTTAATATTTTTTTAGATCCTTTGGAGAATGAAGACGCTCTTATGGATGATCTTGAGATGTTTTCAAATATTGCTCGGAATAAATATGACGAATCTCAGAAAAGCATTAATGATGTATTCCAACCAATATTTAATCAATATAAAGTATGAAATTTTCCTTATATTAGAATTTTTTTCTTTATTGTATTAGGATTTTTCATAAATTTAAACTTTGTTATTATTTATTAGGAATTATATACACAAGTGAACGTTGGAATTGTTAATAGTTCCTATACCCAATTTTTCGATACAATTGAAAGTAATTTATTTGACTAATTTTATTTTAAAACGTCAAAGGAAAAAACATCTTTATATATTACTGGATTTACTTTAATAACGTTCTTCAATTTTAATAGCAAAATTTGCTTGGCTTATGTATATGATTGGGGGAATGATCGGAGGTCGACAGGTATAAGAGATATATATATTTTTTTTTTAAAAAAAAATTTGTAATACAAGTAAAATATATTCTTATTATTTGTTATAAATTTGTTTAAATAGACTTATATTAGCACTGAAGATCAAGATTTGATTGATGGTGAACTTACATGCCAAATTCTCCAACTAATGAACATGAATGAACAATGGAATGCACCGGTATTTGAAATAAATATTTTTATATTTTTAAAACTAAATTTAATCTGGTTTCATATATATAATAGCGTACCAGTGGTAGCGGTTATGAAAAATTTGAATTGGCTTTAGTTTACTTTTTCCAACAGTTTCGCAAGAGCTATATCGGTGAAAGTGCACAGAGGGTTTCAAAAGTTTATAGTAAATTATCGGATATAGGATATAATGATCAATCTATGGTTGGTTATTCATCATCTTTTAGAAAAAAATTTCATAACCGTTATTAATATTTATTTAATCTTTGCATCAATAGTTATTGAATGCTATTATTCAAAGAATGTAAGTTTTCTGATCAATGGCCTTATAAAGAATTTATATTTTAATATTTTCTTATATAATTTTTGTTATTAGAGCAAAGAATCTTGAAGGATGGGGACATAGTTCAAAAATAATTCAACGCAGCGTTTCCTTGTTTAATGACTTGGCTGGCGGGTAGCTATTTTTTCGAGCTTTAAATAAATTTATTTTATAATTATTAATGCGCAAAAAAAAACCACTCTTAATTGATAGATATAGTTCCGTCAGGATTCTTCGAAAACTTGATATTGTGCAGTATATTCTGCGAAATCACACTATTAAGAATTTCCCTTTTCTTGATACTTCAAATAATTTACGATCACGTATGGTCTATTATTCTGCTCTTTCAAGAATTTTATTTGCAGAGGATAATGTTGAGAGGGATTTTGAAGATTTTGTTAAACCTTGGGATATCACATTGACCGAACTCGGAGCCTTTAACTCATTAAACGCTTTTAGACAGCCGACTGTTAAAGTATTTATTACATTTTATTAACGACGTTTTTATTTTATTTGAAAAATATATATATATAATATTTTTTTTTATTTCATTGCAAATTCAGGCAACTATCTCTGGTATCTTTCGTGATCTGAGAGGATTTCTATCTGCAATTCAAAGCAAAAAGAATTTTTTGGTGTTTTTTGAATGGTTTTACCCACAATATGTACCAATTCTTTACCACGCGTTGGAAGCTTGGGATAACGATCCATTAGCAATTACAATTTTAAAATTTTTCTTAGAATTTGTAAGTAATAGACAACAAAGATTGAACTTTGATATTTCCTCACCAAATGGCATTCTATTATTCCGAGAAACTAGGTATTTGTTAAATAAGTTCATGTTTATATCTCTATATACTTATTAAATTACTGGAATAACTTAATTTTCGCGATAAATAGTAAAGTAATTTCAACATACGGTAAAATTTTTAGTATATTAATCAGTTAGTTATAACAAAGTTTAATTTAAAATATTAAAATAATTTTTTTTTAGGTCGGCAAATTATCGGACGTCCTTTCAACAGTCAAGATAAATATGCTGAAAAGTAAGCGGATACTTTTTAATATCTTTAAAAATTATGGCTTAATCTTTACATAATCTTTACATAATCTTTACATAATCTAGATATAAAGGAATATCAATCTGTTTTAATATCTTGACGAAATCTTTTGCAGGAAGATACGTCAATTTTGGAGTTTTTGAACTTTATGGGGATAAGGCTCTCGAAATAGTTCTTAATACTTCGTTTGAAATGATGCTTTGTGTTCCATTTGATGATATCCTCGTAAGAAATAAGATTTTGAATTTTTAATTTGTAAAGAAGTCTATTAATTTTCTTATCATTTTAGATGTACCCGAAACTTTCTAAAACGTTCTATGATTGGTTAGATACGTTTACTAATGAACATATGATGGCATTGCATAATATGGATTCAAATGCATTTCTTTACATTATGCGTGCTCTTGCAGAGGGAATTCAACAATTTGATATCCTTTTAACGATGATTACTTTTTTTAAAAATATTAAATTATATGCACATATTCATCCTTAGCTCGTGACCACATGGTTCACAATGTTCTGCTGCTTGTAGTGCGATTGACCATATTTGTACTTTTGTTATTCACCAATCCGCTAAACTAAAGCCAAAACGACATTGGATCCTCTCTTATTTAACCCAATACCCAAATATATTACCATATTTATTTACAGCCAACTTTAATGCGGTACTTTTCGAGGAAAGTCAAAATCAATGGTCACTCTCACGTCCTTTACTTTGTTTAATATTATTGAACCCAGATGTAAGATTTCAAATAACTATGTAACATTTACGCTTTTTTTGTATATTAATGAATTACGTTCAACTTTTTTTTTTTTTGAAGTACTGGGAACAGTATACTCGTAATCTTGTGTTATGCCAATTGCTTGAAAGAAGAGATGTTCTCGCTAAGGTAAGGTATTGCAACATATTATAACATAACTAGATTATTGCAGCTGATATATTTTTAATTGTTTAGGCATTAACATCGCTAATGCAAGATGTTGAATTCAATCTGATATCCAAAAACCGAGATCGATTTACTCAAAATCTTACTACATTTAAAAGAGAGTTGACTAATGATAATGTTATATTAGTAGCACCACCTATGGATATGAAGATGACTATGTGAACTTTCTATAGTGTTAAGGATTTCCTGAAGCTTTGTATAATAACTATTGAAATAGTATTAACTTAGGAGATCAAAGTGTTATCATTTTAATAATTAAATAACCTTGCATTATTATAATTTTGATTATTCATTTCCTTTTTGTTATCTTTCATCCTTATCATTTGTTATCATTATCTTTATATTATCACAAATTTTTAAATTACACCAACTTTTTTATTGATTTGAAGTGATAATCTAACCTATATATCTCATCATTCATACATTCATTGTAATTGGGTTCAAGACTTACTCAGGTTCGTGTTTATGTTTTCTGAATATGTTTTGTATTCTTGCGATGGAACTATCTATTTGTTTTTCAAGTTGTAAATATTTTTTTTTTTAATCAATTAATATTAATATATATTATTAGTAATTAATAAATGATATTTTATTTCATTAATTTTAAATATTATTTGTAAATTCTTTTAATAGTTAAAAAAATTGCTTCATATTTCCGTGCGATTTCACTAGTAAAATGAGTTTCATTTATTAATACTGTCTCGGGAAGTTCTAATTCAAGAAATTTATCTTCAAATTTTATTATATAAGAAATAAATAGATTTTACAAATAAATATTTTTTTTGGACGATTTTAACGCTCACCGGACATTGAAATTTAACCGGAGGTGAAACTCACCGGTTAATAACCATATCACGTGATATTACTAATTTAATAGGGGAATCTTAACCTAGACCCCCATATCTAGAATAATATCTTAGACCCCAAATTTGATTGGTTAGCCACATTAGTTATTTATTTGTTCATCATTTACCAGCATAATAGAACAGGAGGGACCGTACCTATTTTTAGAACAGATGTTACACAATTCATTAAAGAATTATTTATATGTTTTACAATACTTTTTCGAAGTGCTTGTATCATCTATATTAATTATGAAAGGTATATAGGGTGTCTAAGTAAATTTTGAAGCTTTCGCATCATAAAATAATATTATACTTTGAATCCATTTGAATCCAACATACCTGAAAAAAAGAAGTGCATCGAATGCTAAGGTATGGAATCGATCAGATTTTGACTATTAAATAAAGATAAACAGAAAGAAGTTGAAAGTAATGGCCTGGCAAAGGTAACGTAAACAGAAGGTATTATTTTGTGTAATTCTTGTTATATGTGTTTTGTAGAAAATCCATTGAAAAGAGGTTTTAAGCGAACGAGGATCACAAAAGAGGAGGTAAGTATATCTAATTCGACGTTTGAACTTTCTGAAGCTATCAAGAGAATGTCAAAAATTCTTTATAAAAGAGAGTATGTAAAGAAAGAAGAAACCATTTACCCTTAGATCCTTCCTCGCTGACCTTCTGTGAATGTAGTATAATTTCGTAGTGGATTCCTCATGATTAAAGATGGAAACTGTAATTAATATGTTGTAACTTTTAATGTTGCAACTTACATTGCAATTAGTTTTAACCTATATATGTTACAACTTATAATGTTGCAACATATGTTGCAACTAATTTTAGCTTATGTTGCAACATTTTGTAAATTTGAAATCAATTGCTGTACCATCTTTACTCGTGTCCAACTCTTCTATATTTGTCTATTTATCGCATTAGACCTTAACTATTTTGTTGCTGTTTGAACTCCACCACAGCATTCATGGAAAAATCCTGTTGAGCGTATCATGTCGATTCTAAACTTAGGACTACAAAGCGTTGGTTTAATGCGAGCTGAAATGAATGATCAGTCTGAAAAATTAATGAGCAAAAGCAGTACAATGAACGAAATCCGCAAAATTGCTGAAGAGAATCACTAATTTGAAGGGAGATTTAATTGTAAGCCTTCAAGTTCCAATTAATCTAGTTCGCAATGTTTTCAACCACCAGTCTCTTAAAGATGAACCTTTTGAAACATTTACTGCAGCATCAGAGATAGAAATAGAAAGATTTTGGGAAATAATTCATCTTGTAGATGATAGTGTCATTTATGAAGATCGTACTGCAAAACATATAAAATGAAGAGTAAGTATAATGCTAATTGAAATTACTAAAAAAATCAGCTAACATACTTTGTTTAAAGCAAAATCTGCAAGAATTCCTAGAGCACAGTTGTACAGCAAGATATTACTTTTTTTCAATTAAGAAATGTAGTGAACCTACATGTACTATTTGTCGCCCTTCTCATTATTTGCTAGAAGATTTTGAACAGCTGCATTATCTTTCAGATCCAGTTTCAGGTGAAGACTTGCATTACAAGTCATTTGAAGAATTGTATAGAACACAAACAACGGAAGATCATAGACCTTCATTTAAGAATGCTAAAACAAAAATGAAAAAAGGCATAACAACTCCAAAAACTAAACACACAATGCCATTTTGCACTTCTGCTGTACGTGCAAAAAATGTTGGCATCACTGTAAGTTGTATTGAGTGTGAAAAGCTATGCCTTTTATTCTGCGCAAATAAACTCTCTGAAAAACATAAGATAATGCTGCAGGGATTCTTAGATACAATCTTCTTCACCTGCGGTATGTCATTTCATAACACATGTGATTTAGCAATGGCTGTAATACCAAAATAACCAGACGTGCATAATTATATAGAGGATGAGAATGATAAAGATCAAGAAAATATCAATGAGGAGAATGACTGTAATGAAAACGAACAAAATGAACCTGTTGAAGACTTGGAAGACTTGGATGATATGAACAAAGATTTGGATGACATAGACAAAGAGCTTGATAATAATATAGAGGATTCCATTCGTGAACTTTATTCAAGAGTCTTCGTTAATAATTCATAGTCTTGTGCATTACAAGTCGAAAAACATACTATTCAGCTGGAATCTATCCAGACGTTTGCATTGAATGTGGAAACTTGGAGGTTAATAAAACAAAAAAAAGATGAACATTCACATTGCAATGGTTGTGGTAATAATACCATTTCAAAAAAATGGCTGAAGTGGAAACAGGATGGTAAAGTCAAGAGAAAGCAATGACTTTCTTTATTTTTGAGGGTAGTTGGTTTTTCAAGTTTACATTTGATTTTATAAGGTTCAATAAAATAACCATAATAAAGCAAATTTTTTTATTTTAATCTATATGCGTCAATGCTATTAACCACATATCTGATATAGTATAATTTTACCGCATATAGTTGAAAATTCACATGATTTATTGTAGAGCATTTTTATTGGTCAATCAAAAAAAAAATTAAAATTTCAGAATTCCATTTTACTGATCCGACCGGGATATGAAAACCAATTTTTTTATTTTGTGTTACTTTAATTCTTTTCGCAAAAAAAATTTTGTTTCTATTCATAAGATACATTATATAAATTCACAAATTCCACGCAAATTCTTGTTTACTGAGCATTTGAAATAAAAGTTTTAAAGTCAAACTTTTAAACTAAGTAAAGTTACTAAATATAAATGATGCATAGGAAGCAGTATTTATTCCTTCCTTAATTTTTTCTATCTAATTCATCTTTTCTTTAATAGATTTTCAAAAATTTTAGATATTAATAAAATTTTTTTTAAGAATTGCATAATAGAATTTAATAGGAATTTATTTATGTAAAAAATTTCTATTAAAATTTCTTATAATTAATATTGATAATCTCTATATCATGTATATTAATGAAGGTTTGCTACTCTGAACATTTTTTATTGAAATTTTAATTTTTGATAATATTAGATTAAAATGCAATAAAAATTAAAATTTTAATAAAAAATGCTCAAAGTCCTATTTTCCTAGCAAATCTCTCATATAGTAAAATACTTAGAATTGAATTTAATTCTTAATAGATTATATCAAAATATTCCAAGAATTGTTTTATGTAATATAGTAAATAAAAATAAATAAATAAATATATAGAATTCTGAATAAGTTGAGTTGAGTTATATCAAAACATTTTATTTGAAATAAAAGGATTTAATTTTTTAAAATAATTTTTAATTAAATAAGAAATAAAATTTACAAGTAATTTTAGCGCACATGTATATATTAATTTCACAAATTATTACTAAAAATAGATAAATTATATACAATAAAAGGAAATTTTACATAAGAAATTGTTATAATTTTCTTATTTTAATAATAATTTATCAACTTATGCACATAAATTTTAACTTAGATTTTATACATTAATTAGGAATTTTATATGTAATAGATAAAATTAACATTATACTTGTACTGTACTTGTACTAATTTTTATATTAATTATTATAATTACTAACTATCCTAATCCTTATAAATAATCTGTATAAGAAAATTATACAGAAATAATACGTTTAAAAAACATATAATAAACGTAGTAAAACAGAATAATAAATTCGTAAATATTTCTGTATACTAAAAATTGACTTTTCTATATGCAGAAAAATATGGAATATATACGTTTAATCAGTATATTGTATACATTATATTTAAGTAGTATTTTCGTTTACTAGATACTGAAAATCAACTCTTTCTGTATGTAAAAAAATACGGAATTTATGTTTAATCAGTATATTGTATATGTAATTTTAGTTAGATTTTTTACGTCTAATCAGTATATTGTATATATTATTTTTAATTGCATTTTTTACATCTAATCAGTATATTGTATACATTATTTTTGGTTGCATTTTAACATATAAACTATACATGAAGTCGAAATAGATCATTTCGGATATTCGAAATGATCGAAATAGTTAAAATCATTTTTTTGATACTTTTACTAGGCACGCATAAGTGGTAATATATTTGGATGCATACCTTTCAACAGAA
>CAMKVN010002260.1:0-14380 GCA_946474995.1 Funneliformis geosporum
TTGAATACTTGATTTGAATTTGATCGAATCGAATCAAACATTGATTTGGATTTGATCAAATAAATTATTCTTTGATTGGAATTTGATCAAATCAAATATTCAAATATCAAATCGAATTGTGAAACCCTAATAACTAGTATACTCACCTTTAAGAGATACTATTAGTAGTTTAAATGTGATTATAGAAAATTACAAGTAGTTTACTGCTTGATAATATGTGTTAAGATGATAGTGAATAAGTAGATATATATGTTTATAAGGAGTTACAGGTATAAATTGCAAAAAAATCTGCTTATTATCTTGTATTATTATTTCTGGTAAAACAAAATCTTCTCTAATTTCTCTAATGTTAAACTTGATTGCAATAAGAGCATAGTCTTTTAGGTGATATTGTAACTTTATGCAGTATATTTTCACTGTTTATAATTATAATACTTAATATTATCTCATGTGTTATTTGGGTTCATATGAGGTGATTGCAGTCCCTTGCTAGATATCTAGTGCATTCACAATTATAATAACTTTTGAAAAGAACATTCCTATTATTGTTTGAATTATTACTTTAATAATTATTTGTTAAATTACTATTTACCAGTTATTATTAATAGTGAATCAATTGTTATTACTATTATTATTATTATTATAAATGTTATTATTGTTCCTAGGTGTTGTATTAGTCATAGTCAACAATTGTTTAAATTCCTTAAATAATTTTTCATTATTTTTCTCAATTAATTGTTGCATATCAATTGGATTTTCTTTGATAACTTCTATACTTTAATTTAAATATGCCTTGCTTAAAGAATATCCAGATAGAGTGTATTCTTTGATAAAACTGCTTTAATTAAATGAGCACAATTGATAATTTTTTCAACATCATATGATGCTATAGCAATTTGAAATTCTAAGCATAATCCTTAAAGAAATTGCTCAATTTTTTCATCAAAGTGATCATCTTCTAATTCATTATTATCAGAATTATCATACTCAAAATTCAGAATTAGAAGAAGAAGAAGAGCTGTTGAAAAATGACAGTTTCTTCTTTTTTTATCTAACTTTTTGAATTTTAACTTTTTATTTTCTACTTGACTTTGAGACTGATTTAACCCAAATTTAGATAAGTAAGATCTACTTGAATCCTTTTTGCTAGGTATTAACTCTTTATTTTTTGATCTGATGTTTTGTTCCAGAAAAAGATTTGATAGATTGTTTAATATTAAAAAGAGATTGATTAGATTATCTTATTCCATCAATTCAATCAATTATGTAAATCAATTATATGTAAATCACTTTGTATAATATTATTCCTTTTTATTGTAAAGTTTCTATTATTAATAAAATATTTTATTATTAATAAAACAAAAATAAAATATTTTATTTAGAATAGTACAAGTAGAATATTTATTTAAGATAAATTAAATAGTATAGACAATTTTACTTTTTATTTATGATTTACATAGAACATTTTTTCAGAATACTTTATGATTTATTTATAACTTTGAAAATAAACATTTATTAAATATTAATTATTTATTATAAAAACTTTATTATTTTTTTAAGAATAATTCATTATTTTTTACAAACTTTATAATTTTAAAATTATATTTTTAAGAATTTTTTACTAATTTTATATGATCTATCTAAATCAGGAAACAATGATTTTATTGTATAGTAAATTTACAATTTTTTAATTATAATTTTATAAAAAATATTTAATTTAGTTATAATTTTATTTTGGTTTGAAAGTTTTTGCAAAATAGTATTTATAAAGAAAGGTAAAAAAATTTTTTATTTTAATTATTTTAATTATTTAAAAAAAAATATATTAAAATTTACCTTTAATTTATTATTAAACTAGGATTTCAAGATTCTGAAAACTTTATTTAGTATATAAAAAGAAAAAATAAAAATAAAAATTTTTTTTTAAAAAATTCTTATTTTATTTTAATTTATAAAACAAATGACTTTATTTTTGATTTATAAGAACTTTTAATATTTACAAAAAATTGTAAATAAAAGAAATTATTTATTTTAATTAATTTAAAAAGAAAAAATAAAAATTTACTTTTAATTTATTATTTATTTAGAATTTTATAGTAAACTTTTAATAAGAAAGATAAGTAAAAATTTTATTTTAATTATTTAAAAAAATAATTAATTAATTAATTTAAAATTTTAGGATTTTAAAAGATCTTAATATTTATAAAAAAAGACTTATAAAAAATTATTTTATTTTATTTTATTTATTTAAAAAAAAAATAATAATTTACTTTTAAGTATTTAGAAAAAGAAGTAAAAAAAATTAATTTTTTTTTTAAAATAATAAAAATAATTCTAATATTTTAAGATTTTTTAAAAAAAATTAAAAATTTATTAAAAACTTAATCACTAAACATATTATATATTGATTATAACAAATAAAATGTTAATTATTTAATTAATAAAATTTAATAAATTTGTTAATAAAATTGAAATATTACTTTTAAAGAACATTTTTATAAAAAATTTAATATATTTTACTATATAAATAATTAAATAATTAAATCATTTTTAAAACTTTTTTTATTATTTTTATTTAATACTTATATTTTATATATTTTAACTTAATTTTTTAAAAAAATTATGTTATTATAATTTCTATATAAAAATTAAAACATATTTAAAATATATTTATTTTTTCTTATTCAATAATATTTATTTAAATTTCAAAATCATATTCTTTTTAACCTTTAAAATCTTAAAAAAATGTAAAAAAAATAAAAAAATTAATTATTAAAAAAAAGGAATATTAAAAAAATAAATAGAATATATTACATTCTACCAAATTTGATTTGTATTAATAGTATATTAATAAAAACTAAAATTTTTAATTATTTTTATATAAAAAAATTAATTATAAAATTAATCAACATATGACATATCTAATGACTAATATATTATAATTTTCTTTAATTTAATAATTATTATAAATCTTTTAACAGACTTTTAGCTTTTATAAGAATAAATGATTAAAAATTGATTTTAGAAGTTATTAATAAATTTTGCTAATTTATTATGCAAAATTTTAAATATTATAGTGATATAATTATAATAATTCAACATAATCTTATACTAATTATTTTTATGTATACAGTCGACTTTCTCTACTGTCACACCCCTTAGGACCAATAATAAAAAGTGTGACTATAGTGAAAAGTGACTATATAGAAGGATTTTTTATAGTATTACTAAGTATTGGTTCCAAAATGATGTGACTATAATAACATTATGATTATAGAAGGGTTTTTTTATATAGAGTTAATAGGAACTGGTTTTTATGAAAGATGTGCTTATAACGGAGGATTTATATGATGTGATTGTATAAGGGGTGACTGTAGAGGGGGTCGACTGTAGTTTAAAAGTAAGCACTAATATATATATTTAATTTAATTTCTAAATTCTTAAAAATGGATTGAAGGTAAACCTTAATAGAAATAATTTTAGTTTTTTTTTTTTAAAAAAAAAAAAAAATTTATTAACATTTTTTGTAAAATAATTTGATAAGTTAATATTAATACATAAAAATTTATTAGTAAATTTTATTTAAAATATCTAATTATTTTTTAAATCTTATTAAATTGTATTTTGTAATTTTTAAAATAATTATTGCAAAAATTAATCGATACATTTAATAGAATTAAAAAAAATACAGATTAAAATAAATCTTACATAGAACCATATATTGCGGGCTATAGTATCCCCCCTTTTTTTAACACATTTTCTATTGTTTTTATTATTCAGAAATCTAATTTTAACCAGAAATTGCGCATTAAACAATTTTCTGATAGTCATACAAGTCTTTAACACATTCTAATCTATTAATAATACTACTATTTTAATAATTAATTTCCTCCTTTCGGTTTTTGTTGAATTAATTTGTAATTGAGAACTACTGAAAAAACGGACAAGAGTTACAAGGTCAATCATTCGAAATTTGCAAGATACCCGGGGTACTATGGCCCGCAATATACGGTATGGTATGTATTGTTTATATTAATACATTATAAAAATTGAACAAGTATAACACAAGTAATGTTTATTTTAAGTTTCCTGCAGGATTTGCAATCCTAACAATTGATTCATATAATTTGAACATTATTATAAAAATTTATAATGCTTTATATTGGTAGTAATCTATTTCAAAGAATCACCAAGAATATCCTTAATTTTAACAAAGAAATTGATGCTTAATAAATATAATTCTAAACTTTTTAATTTATTATATAATTGCATTCCCTTTTTATAATACAAAAAAAAAAGAATGATAGGTAAAAATGAATTACGTGACATGTAAAAATGACCCCCTTTTTTGATTTTATAAAAAAACAAGCGCAGCTAAATTTTTTATATAATAAATATATTCAAAAGATTAGTTAGCTCACATAAAGAACTGAAAGTACATAATTATGGAACGTTATAATAAAGTCAACCTATATTATGTTCTAAAATATTTAATTCCATTATCCAACTTTAAAGGAGGAATTGAAAATTGATAAGAAATTGCTACCAAGTAAATAGAGAATTAACCAACTCGAAATTAAAAAAATAAATTGCCCGTAAATAATATATATAAATATATACACACAACTTGCACAACTTTTTAACCTTTTTTTTTTTTTTTTTTTTTGTTTTTTTTTTGATTGTTTATCAACATGGATAAAAAAAACCATCCTTCACCTTGCTACTTATAATTTTTAATCAAGCCTAAAACCAATTTGTTGAAAAATACAGTGTGCCTAGTTAGAGAAACATATGAAAAAGAAAAAAAGTAAATAAGAAAATAAAAAGAAAAAAAAACCACACTCATACGCAAACTCCTCCCAACAAGCTACAATTTTTTTTCATTCTAAAACTTCAACATTAATTTACAAATTGTAAAAACCAGAGAACAATTATATAATTCGTTGTTATAAAGTATACATTAGCATTCTTCCAATAATGCTTATTCATCCAACAAAAACTCTCAAAAAAAAAAAAAAAAAAAAAATTAATCAGACACTTGGTCGCTTTTTTTCTCTATTGCAATTTTTTTTTGTATAGAATATAACCATAAAAAAGAAATATAAAGCAGAAAAAATATATATATGAAAGTAGGGAAAAAAATTTGAAAAAAAAACATATTTGGAGTCCAATGAAAAAAATGTTATAATTTTGGGAAGTAATAATAAAAAAAAATTAACAATGTTGCCATGTCTAAAATAAATAGACTTATGGGTAATTGTCAGTCATAAAATTATGTAACCTTGGCCATTTCCTTCTTCTTCTGTTTGCGTGGCGGGGTTACTGGTCGTCCTGACTGCATTCCACCATAAGCATACTTTTGTTTCTTTTCAGCTGGTTTGAGAATCTTTAAAATAATATATATTGTTAAATAATGATTTGATCCGTATTGAACTAACCAAAATTTCACTTACCTGAAACGAACACATGAGAGTCTCGTCTACACTCATCATCGCACCAGCATTATCAAATTCACCACAATAGTTTGGCGCCGAAAACAATGTAACTAACTGCCGCTTGGCAAAGAATTCGTATCCATCCTCCACTACTTGATGTGCTCTACATATCAAATCCATGTCATGCTTTTGTAAGAACCGACTAACAACATCTGGGCCAAATGTAAAAGATACACCACGATCATTTTCGCTCCAGCCGGCAATATCTTTATCAGGATCAGACCACAATAAATCGCATAATAGACCTGATTAGAGTTAGATTTTCCACCAAACGTTAATAAAAATAAAAATCGATTTACATAATAAAACATAAAAAAAAATTGCAATATATATGTTGAACATTTTACCAGTGTCGGGAACATCTGTGGGTCGCATAACTCTTCTAATTTGTTCCATACTTTGGAGATCAGGTGATAAACCACCATGCATAGTGAAAATCTTTTCGTCAATAATTGCGGCAATTGGTAAGCAATTGAAACAATCCGTAAAAGTTTTCCACAATTTGATATTGTATCTTCGCTTGCCTAAAGGTTGTTTAATTAATTTTAAAGCAAATTTATACTAGTAAAGCTTAATAAATAAAAATCGGTTTTTTTACTTACATTCATCATAAAAACCATAAATACGATTGATGCTCGCGCATTCATGGTTACCACGCAGAATGAAAAAATTTTCCGGATATTTTATTTTGTAAGCCAATAAAAGACAAATGGTTTCTAACGATTGCTTTCCCCTGTCAACATAGTCACCAAGAAAAAGGTAATTTGCTTCAGGAGGGAACCCACCATATTCAAATAATCTTAAAAGATCATAATATTGACCATGTATATCACCTAAGAATAAAATAATGATAATAGTAATAAGAAAGGGGGAGGAGAAAGAAGGCTTGGTCCAATTGAATATCTATATAATAACCAATAATACAAAAACAAAGGTTAAATATTCTCACCGCAAATTTTTATTGGAGCTTCAAGTTCGAGAAGTATAGGTTGAGAAATAAAGATTTCCCTCGCCTTTGTACAAAGATATTTGATTTCAAACTCTGCAAGTTGCACTTGCTTACCAGGCCGACACCCTCTTACTAAGAATTTTTAAACCAAATTTTAGAAATAATTTTTTTCTTTCATACAAGATAATGAATCGTAGCAGGAAAGTTTGTTATTAAAAAAAAAGTTTGTTTGTCTTATATAAAACGCATTTAAATATCCAAACCAAGTTCCAAAAGAAATAATAGTGTATATATATATAAAGTTAATACCTTCCAAAAGTCTGTCAATGACAGAATCAATATCTATTTCAAGAGAATCACTCATGTTCCTTTCAGCTCTTGTTTAGATTTGCAAGAGCTATGAAAGCTTTAATAATGAAGGAGGTTTGTTTGTACGACGCCTTGACACTAACGATACAATAATTAGAGGCACTGAAAACCAAAAGTATAAAGATCGAGTGTAAAAACACGTTAGCAAAGAGTTTTGATGAAGGTTTGTACAAACAATTTCTATTTAGTTGAGCTGCCAGATGAAAGAGTGGTTAATGGAAACTGCAACGACAAGGTTCACACCCAGTATTTGTGACTGGGCTGTGTACAGGCATCCAGCATAGTATATAAAGGTGGGAGGAA
This sequence comes from Funneliformis geosporum, assembly GCA_946474995.1. Taxonomy (NCBI): domain Eukaryota; kingdom Fungi; phylum Glomeromycota; class Glomeromycetes; order Glomerales; family Glomeraceae; genus Funneliformis; species Funneliformis geosporum. The sequence continues at coordinate 7,117 of CAMKVN010002260.1, forward strand.
GTTATGGGTAACAAACTTTTTTTTTATTCTTTCTTCAAAATTAACTTCCTGTTTTTTTTACTTTATCAAATTAATACATACAAATAGGTAGCGAGACAGGGAGCGAAATGGTCGGGCAGAGAGAATGCGTTTTAGTGTGGGGTAGGAAGATGATGGATAGGTTGGTTGGCCTGAGTTGGATGAGTTAGCAAAGGGTAGAAAGTTTTTGACTGGATTGGAGAGAGGAAAACTCTATGGTGCTGATTGCCCAAAACAGAATTTTGGTGGCATGGTGATGCCTTGATGCATCATTCATATTGGTTACAACAATCTCTAATAGATAACCAAATATCTCCTAATCGTTCCAATTTTCAAATTGATTTCTATAGATAACGGTTTTTTTATTAAAAAATATACTAAATGGTTATGATATGATATAATAAAGGCAAGATAATTTCGCTCGAAATCATTCTTAAAAACCTATTAAAAATTCCCTATGCAAAAAGTTTAATGAAGTTGATTCTTAAAAGGTTATGTTGGAATTATTCATCAGGTTTAAAACAGGTAATCTAAAATCCACAGGGTGTTACATCAAACATATAAACGATGATATCATTTCTTTTTTCTTTTCATTTACTTTTTCACTATTTCTTTCTTTACTAATCGCGTCGTTTTTTGCTCCGAAAAAGGTGACATTTAATTAAATAAAAGAGAAACTACGCGCGTAGAAACGAGTATTAATAAAGGTTTGAACATTTTAAGTAAAATTTCTTTGTATAGTTGATTTGGAAAGACAAGCTTGTTAATTATAATTATTTACAAGTATAGTCATTGTAATTTATTATAACAGTATTTAAAGTAATTATTCTTCATTTTAAACGATACACAAGGATTTACTCGAATAAAAAAAATTAAAACCATACTTCTATTCTAAATTTTCATTATGAATATCAACATTTGGATGAATAGTCAGCATGGTCCGACTTGATTGCTCATCAATAGATGAATCTACATCATCATCCGATCCCTCGGGTTCGATTTCATCATCTACAAATGCGGACTGGCCAATTGGTAAAATTGGTAACAACCATTCATCCTAATTTTATAATAATAATATTTTATAATAATAATATATTAATTAATTAGTCAGACTCCTTCATATTATAATTAAATATCCATATATTAGCAACTTTCACCTTTATTAATTGTTTCACCACTTTCTTAAATTTGGTCTCTTTCGTTGAGAATGATTCCAAAGTCAATTCACTTTCATGTTCTTCCAAGCACCATTGGATTAATTCGCGTTCTTCGCATGCTGATTTAATTAAAATCAAAAATACATCAACATTATACAAAGTTGAAATTTGATAGAAAAAGTCAACTTACATCCTTTCACTTTTAATCTAGATATGATCTTGTCTCTGATCTTTGTAAATTCTTCGAAAGTGATGGTATTTTCGGATCTACTTGGACGTTGTGGAGTCGCTTGATTCGAATTCGAGTCATCATCATTATCTACTTCCATTGTATCATCATTTTCCGGATTTACATCGTCGTTATCCATTTGGTCATCTACTTCATCCTCATCTAACAATAAATCATCATGATAGACATGAATTATGGATTGTTGCAAAAGGTTACACGCTTCATTTACGTAGTCCGGTATTATCTAAATATAAAACAATTAGTTAAATTACATTATGTTATCAAGAAAGACGAAATCATTTGATATTTCCAACTTACCTCATTATTACAATGAGCTTTTGCAATGGCTTCAGACAAACGTATCATACTTTCAAGTTGGCGAACGGTAATGCGATAAGAATTTCTACCAGCACCAATCGCATCATCCTGTCGAAGATCTCGATATTTTTCGGAAAATAATTTTGCAGCCGCTGAAGTGATCTTTAATTTTAAGTTTAATATATTTGGTTAATTATAGATAAATATATTTTTGTTGTAAGATACTCCATATATACCTTTGGTCTGAAAGTTCGTGCGTAACGGATATATCTCTGAAGTTTGGCGGTATCGAAGTGTGGATTAATATTATCATCTCCATGTCGATGAGTTCCAACTATATAATTCGCAATCATCTTGTCTACATCTGGTTTACACTCGTCAAGTACAACAAAGAATAAATCAAATCTAGACATTATAGGAGCTGACATAGCTATATTTCGCTAATAAAGAGTAAAAATTAAAAAAATTTAAAAAATTTCAATATAATTTCGTATTTATAATTTATCATCAATACTTACTCGAAGTGTTAATTTTCTATTGTAACGTCCATCCCTGGGATTCGCAGCTGCCAAGATAGAAGTCCGAGCGTTCAATGTTGCATGAATACCAGCTTTGGCAATAGTAATGGTTTGTTGTTCCATTGCCTCGTGAATAGCAACCTGATCAGGTATATCCATCTTATCGAATTCATCGATTGCACATATTCCCTGTTTTGATGTTAAAGTCACTTTAAGTCTCATATGCTCACAAAAGATACTTTATAACTTTTTAATTATTTTTTGTTAGTTACATTATCTGCCAACATTAAAGCACCGGCCTCTATGGTAAAATCACCGGATTCTTCATCTTTAACAACGGCTGCAGTCAAACCGGCAGCGGAAGCAGATTTGCCAGATGTGAACACTGAACGAGGATTCATCACACAGGCATATCTAATATGAAATATTGAATGAACATGATAGTAAAAATAAATGAAAATAAGATACATACAATAAATAATACTTACTTGAGGAACTGGCTTTTACTGGTGCTAGGATCTCCAACTATACATACGTTAATATCACCTCTTAATTTAATTCCTTCCGGAGTAATTTTGTGAACACCACCCAAAAGCTGAAGAAGAATTCCTTTTTTTACAATTTCGTGCCCTTAAACATAATAGATATAAATTTTCTTCAATAAATGTAGTTAATAATAAAGAATAAAGAATTGACTACCAACCAAAAACTGATGGAGCTATACTCTTTACAAGTTTTTCAAAAATATTTTCATCTCGGCCCATATAAATTAACTCGTTCTTTTCATCTTCTGTAAGCAACGAAAGAAATGTTTTTTGATCTTCATCAACAGTCTCATATTCCAGGCTTCCAAGCGTCTTACCGAGCTATAAATTGCAAGATTAATAATTATAAACATCCGATTATTAAGTTTCTTAAAAATGAGATATATTTTTTTTTATACCTTGACATTCTCGGTATGTACAGTACATGCCATGAAAGATATTTTATACGACAAATCTCTAGCACCAAGAACTTTTAATCCAGTAACTCCTTCGCGAGATAACCCATCAGCAAAAGTACGATTGCTACGATTATCACGTGATACTTCGGCACCAGTGCCTGGAATACCAAGTTGATTGATATCCGGGATAACAAGAGGAGTACCCACGAATATACATTTATTACCGGGTTTTGCCTTTTCAACCATTTCTTGCCGAACAATTACTTCAAGACTTGATAAATTTTACATTAATCAACATAAGTAACTTTATTAGAATAGAATAGGCTCATTCATAACTCACGTTCGAGGCATGCTTCCTGTTGGTATTTCATTGGGGTTTTCTTGTATACGAATTCGTTGCCAATCTGTAAAAACGGAATGATCGCTATCGAGAACCCACGCAGTACGATTGTTACAAGTAGGAGTTTGACACATGGGAGGCTACAAGAAATTTACGCTCAATATTCTGCAAGTAATAAACACACTTGAATAATTCATGGAAAAATCACATATAAACACCTCAGTATATCTGAATTGTTGTTCCACATTAGGTACATCAACTTTACATTCCTGGCATGTAAATTTTCCAAAAAGCAATTCTGGTCGTACTTCACTAGTTCTTGTGACAGTACCGCTAATACTCATTAGACATCCTATTCTTTCAGTCTTTATTTCCCGGATGCGATGTATGGTTGGCATATCATGAAAAGCTACTAAATAATCAAGAGCGTAAGACCTTTCTAAACTTTCCCTTGCTGCTTCACCTTCATCCATCTTTTTTCGTTTTTTATTAACTGTCCTGAGGAAGACGTCATCATCTTGATCCGTTTCAAGATCATTTTCATTCTTATTATTTGAGATTTTATCTTCGTTTGGAAAATACTTATCGACAAGGATCTCAACTGCTTTACGAAGATAAGGTTCAATCCTTTGTTTTTATTTTGAAAAGAAAAAAAAAAGTTTCATAAGTATATTTATATTATTAAGAAATCAATATCCGTGATTTTATAAAATAATAATACCTATAGTATTGATATAATATCGCTTGCCATAATGTTTGGGTATCTTCCCAATGAAAAATATCGCTAAAATTTACATATAATACGTGTCTGTCTTCATGAACCATATTTTCTAATTGTTTAAGATATGGTCTAAAATCAAGTATTTCATTTTTACTCTCGAAGCTACAATAGCAAATTTACATTTTGTTATACATAATAAATGTACGCGTTTATTGAAGAAAGTCTAAGAACATGATATATATGAACATACTTTTCGATAAATTCGATAAACAAGTATCCAAATTCTGAGGCAAATTCATCTTTTGCTTTTTGTATTCCTTCGAATATCTTTTTTTGTCTGGGAATGCTTTTTTTAACGACTTCCTCAGCTTCGCCATTTCTATCAACATCCATTATTTTGAAAGAGAGAGTAAGTAGTAAAAGGGAAAAAAAAAAGAAAAAAAAAGAAACGCGTATTAGCATAGAAGTATGATTCATTCCATTGCCTATCACTATTCAATAAACGTGTCGACCTCACAAAAAGAGCAAATGAACAGGATGTTATTCAAACAAATCAGGTTTTCAATTACGATATTAGGATTCATCACATATTTTACGGTTGCATTTGAATAATGTCAAAACCGAAGGCACAGCTAACCGATTAATCTTTCATCATTTGTTTTTTAACATCTATCATATTTTTGATCGGCAAGATAAATTTTTATAAAGTCTAGATGATCTCCACGGAAATCCAAAAACAGTTTTACCAAAAGCCATTTTGATTTTTAAAATTTGATAGATAAAACAGCTAATGATACTTTGTGGGTCAACCAAAAAAAAAAGGTCAAAGTTGACCTTTAAACTTTCACGCTCAATTAGCAACCTGTTGATGATTTTTATCTAGCAACAACGTGAGAACAAAACTTATGAAATGGCTTCCGCTCAAGGTTTCAACGCCAGCGGTCAATTTCTGGAAGAGACTTCTGCAATTGAGCAGGGTATTCAAAAAGCTGTGAATAATATTGATATTATTCAAACGCTGCAATTTCGTATTTTAGTTAGCGCTTCCTCAGATAAAGAAGGATATGGAGAAGAACGCGAGACTCTCATGACCGAAACAAAAAATCTACTATTAGAACTTAAGGACCTAATTAAAAAGATCGAATATGAAAATGTTCGACTGCCGAAAAGTGATCCCAATTTAGGTCTCCGCAAACAAAGATATGAATTTCTTCGTGAAAAGTTTTCCCACGCACTTGATGAATATCGAAATATTGAAAATATCTACATGAGACAACAAAAAGAACGGATGGTTCGTCAATACCGGGTGGTTAATCCCGAGGCAAGTCAGCAAGAAATAGATGATTATTTGGCTAATCCTTCTGATCAACCGGTATTTCAACATTCTTTAATACGTTCCGGTGAAGCTAAAGCTGCATTAGATGATGTGCAAAAACGACATGGTGATATTAAGCAAATTGAACAAACCATTTCAGAGCTAGCTGTTCTTTTTCATGAAATGCAATTACAAGTAGAGGTACAAGATTCTGTACTTGTATCTGTTGGAGAAGAAGTGAATGAAACTTTGGTGAAATTTGAAAAGGGTAACTATATATATTTGGTTTGAATTGTTTATTATTAAGAAGTTTGATTTTAATTAAACCTTATAAACAGCGAACGAAAAATTGACTTACACAAATAAAATTGCAAGAAGTGCCAGAAAGAAAAAATGGATTTTATTTGGAATCATTTCTTTTATTGCTCTTATTATAATTATTGTGATCATAATTAAATTTTATAGCATACATAGTAATTCTGCTTCTGATGTAACTCATGTTATTCCTATTATATCTACACCTACTTAAATGTTATTTTTTATAGGTTAGTTTATAAGTAAATTTATTTACATAATCAATATCTTTTGTAAATATTTGTAATATAAAAAATTAATTATTAACTTTTATTAAAAAATAATAATTAATAATTATTATACAATATATTAAATTTTTAAATTATCTTCTAATATAAAAATTATATTCAAATAATTAATGATATAAAAAAAACTATATAAGAAAAACTTGATAGAAAAGTAGTACAATAATACCAGTTAAATGAATTGTCTCTCAGAAAGTTGTTCGTCATTGTTCAGTCTGTGAAAAAGCTAGCCATACAAAGATTAATTGTCCTGGAGTTGAGAGGATTAAAAGAGAAAGTTGGGGAGAGTAATGAATAAATTGATGATAATAAATCTGCTCTAAACACCTCTGACTGAAATTGCTATGCTGTAAAAAAATAGTATAAAATGCAATACCTATGAAAAAGACTCACAAGAAGAAATCCTCTACTTCCAAGTTTCGTAAAAAAGCAGAACCTTCAGCACCTATAACTATGTTTATAGATTATGTTTTTCTAATAGCCTTAAAATCTATATTATTATCAGTTATACAACATATTCCTAAAGAAATTCTTAAGGAAGACTCTCAATATATTAATATAATATTCTTTAAATTGAAAGATCAGATTTTGAATACGACTATAAAAGATGATACTGTTATGAAAAGGAAAAAGTATAGGGGAATGTTACAAATAAAATTATAAGCTTTTTATTCAAGTCTCGATAAAAGAAAAGCTAGAGTCAAATGATCCTATGAATGACACAGGTCGAACGCTGATAAATCAGGTACCTTCCTGATTGGTCACTATTTTTTGATTAGCAATCAATAGATAGAAATCAGTAGATACTACAATCGGGTATAAATTGATTAATACCATAATCATAATTATTAGGTAGAATTACATAAATCGGGTTCCAGCCCAATTTTATATTTATTTTTAAAAATTTATAACTATATGTTAAATAGTAACAAATCGAATTCAATTAATAATTAGTTATCAATCAGTTTAATACCCGATTGATAATACTTATTCAATTATAATTTACCAATTGATTTCTATATTAATAAATTTACCGATTGTTTCAAATTTATTAATTTATTAAAGTAAACCGATTGTTACAAATTTATTTAATAAGATACAATTAA
>CAMKVN010002261.1:0-14376 GCA_946474995.1 Funneliformis geosporum
TCCTTGCAAAATTTATTTTAATATAAAAATTTATAAATAGTTGCAACTAACTAAAAATTTTAAAATTAATTACAGCTTCATCTTTAATAATAGCAGATTCAGAAGTCAAAGCTATACCTACTACATTTATCTGATGAATAGGTAAATCTTCAGGAGGAATGTGTAAAATAACCGCAGAATTTAAAATTAGCTAAAATAAAATTATATAATTCAAAATAAATAAAATCAACGTATTAATAAATTAATTAAAATAAATAAATAAAATAAGTATTTCTTTTAAATATAAATATTTCTTACATCAATTTCACCATTTTTTGAACTTTTCGTAAACTTTGAATTTTGCAATAGATATAATAAGACCTTCTTTTCATTTGGGAACATAAGATGGTTTCGATTCTTCAATAGGATAAAAACAGTAATATTAAAAACTTGAGTCATTTTCATCGAGCTTAGTATATCCAATAGCGTTTCTCACAAAATAACCACTTGAAATCTTTCTTTATATTCTGAAATGTATAAGATTGTAGATAATTGAGCTGGCATATTAAATATTTTTTTTGAATTAATAAAATGCGTTGTTAATATTTGAGAGAGGATTTGATTATAATTTTTTTTTAATTTTAAAAAATGAAAAAAATTCAACAAAATGTATTTTACTTTTCTTTTTAAAAGAAAATAATTTTAGATCAATAATCCATTTTAGATTTTATTTGTTTGTTATTTGTTTATGAAAAATCTTTTTATTTTTTTCATAAAATTTTATATTGTTTATGATTTGAATATAAGCACGTTATTGTAAAAAAGTAGAAAATTTTATTTTATTTTTTTTTCCAAAAGAAAGAAATATGCAAGACAAATAACAAATAAAGAATGATTTTTTTAAAAATAATACAAACGATGAAAATACAATACATGTAACATATAAAATAACAAAAAAGCATACATATAAAAATATCATGTAAAAAATCTTCAAATAGAAAAAATAATTATAAAGATATCATTACAAATAATTTAAAACAATATAAAATAAATTTTGCATCACAAAAAATAAAGGAAATAATTTAAATTCATTAAATTAAAAAAATAATCAACCGATCAATGAAATTAAAAAATGTTACAAAAGAAAAATACATTTTCAAAAATTGAATAAATTAATAGATGATAAAATTTTAATACATAATAAAAGAATAAATTAAAAAGACAAAAATATCAAATAAAAATATAACCAAAGAAAAAGTTTATAAATCATTAAAAATGTTTAATTTAATATAACATAAACAAATAAAAATATAAACAATAAAAATTCAATACAATATAATATAAAATAACAAAAAAGCATTACACAGCAAATATCGTGTAAAAATTCTTTAAAAAGAAATAAATATAAATTAGTATAATGTATCATTACAAATAAGAGAAATAAAAGAAATAATTTTTTTTCATAATCAAGATCTCAAAATACAATTGTAACAACGTAGAAACATAAACAATCAACAAATAAATTATACAAAAAAAATCAAATGAAACGAAATTTTTTTTTTTTTTTTTTATTAAATCTAAAAAATAATAATATGCAAATAATCTACAAAGATCAACGAAACAAAAATTTCTGCAAAATTTAAACATGGTCAAATTTAATGCATTTCAAAAGTAGCACAGGAAATATTAAATTATGAATTTATTCTAATGATACATAAAAGCTTATAGCAATAGCAATAGCAATAGCAATAGCTGTAGCTGTAGCTGTAGCTGTAGCAACAAATAGCTATATAAACTTCAGATTCAATTTACACGAGGTGCATTACCGAAATCAGCCACAAATACATAGATCGATGAAGATCCATACAACTAACTATACAAATTAAGCAAAAAACTGAATAAATACAGAATAGATCGTTAAATACATATCGCATCAAAATCATATCTTCTCTAACTAATTCTTCAAAGAGTACTGTTCTGTATCTGTATATAAAGTATCCGTAATTGATCGAATCGGGTTTATCAAAGGTTTTAATTTTATGATTTGGTTATTACGTTGAAAAAAAGAATTTGACTGTTGTACTTCCCTTGTATAGTACCCCTTGAAAGTATCAGGTATTATTTAATCACAAAATGTTAATTTTTGAATAAGATCCGGATACCAGGATACCAATCAATTTCAATGAATATTTACATAGCCTTTGAGTAAGTTTTATTAGAAACGAAAGTGTTTTTGAATTTCACCACCAAGCCTTCGAACACCACCCTTACTTCCACCCCCCTCCAGACCGTTTTAAAAAAAAGGAATTTTTTTTTCTCATTTTATTCATTAATACTGTATCTCCACAAAGTATCCCCAGGTACTATTCAAGCTAGTCTATTCTTTCATTGAATAAGACCAGGTACTGTAGTCAGCGCTATACGGTAACGTGTGTAATTCAGTTATAAAATTGATAATATCAAGAAATCTTACCTTTTCGCGGTGTTGGGGCAATATAATATATGTTCCTTTATAAATATTCTCGAAAGTTTCCACGAAAATAATCTTTGCTCTGATATCTTACTTGAATGACAATATACAGTACGTAAAAAATTATTTTATTCAATGATGATATTGTAATATATATATATATTTGATCCGACAAATTATTAAGTACAAAATTTGCAATAAAATTTGTACTTTTGATCGAGGTTTGTCTATTAATTGATCGTGGATAAAGGGTGAGCCTAGTAGCAGGTCTCCGCGCCATTACTAAAGTAACGCCAAAATATCAAACTTTTCGTCTCCCTTTTGAAGTTATTAAAAGTCACTTTCTGTCATTAGGAACTCTAACATCTCATTGCCATTTAGCTTCCAAACAATTAAAAGTACTGAGCTCGTGATATATAGCCATTATATAGCCATTTTATAGTTTATTGTAGAAGAGCAGAAAAACTTTTGTTTATTTCCGATTTCTGGTTTAGTGAAGAGCGGATCTTTTCGATATACAATAAATTTTTTTTATGGTTGTATGGGACCTTTGCAATAGAAAGGGGGGAACTTTCGAGAAAAATCAATTTTACTTTTATATGCCAAATATGATTCAGGCCGAAATATGTTCAAATTTATCATTAACCCATTTTTTTATTTTTTCGGCAGTTTCCCCCTTTTCTATCGTAAAGGTCCCATATATTAAAAAAAATTGGATCGATTTTAAGACAAAATATTCTTAAATAAATCACCAAATTGTCTTCAATCACCACAGGATTAAAGATTGAATTCGTATCACTATTTTGTTTAAACACAGCAGATCGTTCCTGTCATATAGCTATAAATATCACTTTGATCTATACTAGATCGGTCTGTGAACCGGCCCAGTCCAAAAATATACGAAAAACGGTCTTTTTGGACCCTACGCCAAAAGATCTTCACAATATGAATTCCGATTTTTGGATATCCGATCAAACATTTATTATCGAATTTTTTAGCAAATTAGTTGAAAATTATAATTTTTTATTTCTTTTTGTCAAACTTCGTTATTAGATTAAGTTGATCTACAATGTTTTTTTTTGCACCGCAAGTAACGAATTGTTGCTAAAATTTAGAGATTTTTTTTTAAAATAAATAAAGTAATTACTAATCTGTCTTTCAAATGCATAAAATGACAATTTTCCAAAACGTCGATAATTTTGCATTATTTTTGGAATTTAATTAAAATTTAATTCTCGTCGTGTAGCCATAAAAAATTACAAATTTCTAAGGAGTTTAACATGGAAAATAAGTTTATTTGCAATTATTAAGATGATTTTGAACCTTACTATGTAAGTGCTGTACATGGTAAACATTTAATATGTTTAATTATCTCATTGCTTGAATAATTTTAGACTAAACTCTGAAGCAATTGTCATTATTTTATATTATGAAGATGATTTTGTTCAATTGTTTTTGGTTCTTTAAATATATACCGATCTTTAATAATCATTTATTCAAAATTGTTATAAAACCGATCAACTTTATTTCAAAGGAGGACATGACAGACATGACAGTGAAACGAAAATTAAGTGAATTTAAATATCTTAATTATGTATGTTTGTAGGATAAGAACAATTATGTTGTAAACCAAACGCCAGGTGATCATTCTGGTGGATCTTTTGAAATCGACATTATTTCGGACCTCTCTGTCCAGGGATCATTTAAAATGTATATCCGTTATTTAGCCACATTTGCATTGATATATTTAAGGAAAGCCGTAATTAAGACATGGGAAGGAATTTATTATAAAAATGCTTCTTAGTTTGATTTGCAATAGATAATTCTATTCTCTTAAAGGCCTATTACAGAGCGCCGGCATAGGCGGAATAGTTGCATTTATTGTATTTGTTTGATATTTACTTAATAAACCTATTTCTTTTTTAAAAAATAGGAGACAACAATATAAATGCACATTAATTACATGCACGATATATCCATAGTAAAATAGTTATTAATGCAGGCGCATTAAAATTAGAGTTACACCAAGAATATGGATGAAAAAGGAAATGACGACAAATAAAAAATTACGGTAATCTGAATACATAACTGGTCGGCACCGTTTGAAATTCAAACAAATTTCAAATTTCATTTTGGATTTAAATCGATTACCGAAATTATCAATCGTTTATTTATATTAATTTTAGGTGTGATTTTTGGTTTAAATATAAATCTTAAGGAGACACTTTAAACACCGAATTCGGGTTTTTCCAAAAAATGTAGATTATTTTAATGGTTTGATTTTATTAATTTGTAATTTTGTATTTATACATATTTAATTTAGGTAATTTTAGCTTAAAGATAATGGTGTTTTACAATGATTCTACTAATTAAATTATTATTACGTTTAATTAATGATTATAAATAATGCAATGTTTACTATATTAATGCTTTTTCCTCAATGTGAAAGTCTAACTTAAACCATCAAGGGAACAAAGTAAACTCATAGTATGAGCTTTACTAATCAATTCCTTTCCAACATTCTTATCAAGTGAGCTACCGTACTTTCCTTGCTTCCTAATTTCTCCCAAGTCTCTCATAGCGGAAATACAACCTTGGTTAGCAGCCTTCTCTAAAAATTCGATCGCAAGTTGATGGTTTCTGTCATCTTTGTTGGCTTTTAAATTATAATTTGAATTTAAAATTACTTCAGCGTACCAATATTGAGCGTTACGCTGACCATCTTTCGCTGCCTGATATAAATATTTTAAACTTGAATCTGGATCTGGTTTTCCACCACGTCCCTCATGGTGACCTTTGAGGTAATAGTATCCTACACAAAATTTTGCTTCAGACGTCCCAGTTTTTACTTCAATAGCTTTAAATAATTTCCATGCTTTCTTGTATTGTCTTTTATTATGTAATTTCATCGCTTCTTCAATATCTAAACGTTTACGGAATGGATTAAACTTGTCTAAAGCCTTAGACTTTTTCGTAACTTGTGATGCAACATTTAAATCGGCGGTATTATAATTAATAATTGAATAATCTGAATGAATTGAGGAAGCACTATCTTCAAATGAAGCATCATCTTTAAACGCTGTATTTGGCGAAAGAAAGTTATTATCATAATCTCCGATCTTGCCACTATGTAACCCTGTATCTAATTTTTTCAATACATTAATTACTTCTTTAATGGTTGGTCGGCTATTTCGATCCAAATCCCATCCCTTCTTCATTATTTCTTGATATTCGACTGGTACGTTATTGGCAGTTTCGGGTTGTGGATGTTCTCCATTAAGAACCTTGATTCTAATATCTTTAGGATCAACGTTGTGAAACGGTATTTTGTGATTAATGATTTCCCAGAGGACTAAAGAATAGCTATGAAAGAAAAAATAGATGTTAGTGGGTTTATTTAATTTTATTTTCTAAAAAAATTACATTATTTATAAAAATAATATTACCTATATATTTCACTGGCTTTAGTGTATTCTTCCTCTCGAAATTTCTCAGGAGGAGTCCATCTCGAATTCGTTATATCATTATTCGAATTCATTATGATTGGCGAATCTTTTGCAATACGAAAACCACAAAGTTTAGGTTGTAAGAAAATATCCAAATAAATATTATCACTGGAATATAATAAATTCAGGTTGTGAATTTAGGATACGCAATTGAAAGTTGTTAAATTATGCGTCAGAAAAAATTATTGTACCTTGTAATATCATAATGTAAGATGTCCTTTGTGTGAATAAAATTCAAAGCATCGGCAATTCCGCGTGCGATCGATAATTTCTTTGTCCATTCCATAATTGGATTCGATTCAAGATAAGGTTGTAATTTATATTCACCCCACTTCATAATAACGCTCCAATTAGAATTTCGATGAACGAGTCCATGACTTTTCAAAAAGAAGTTAAAGTGTCACGTGAGAAAGGATGTATGGCGCACATTAAATAAAACACAATTATTCTAAATGTACTTACACCTTGAGTATATTTTCACATTCACTAAGTTTTTTCAGGTAATCAATTTCTTCTTGCATTTTTAAAAGTCTTGAATCATTCTTTTCAAATTTTCCAATTAATTTTTCAGCTACCGACGTACTGTACATATAAAGCCCTTTTTTGATCTTGTTACTTCCAGGAACAACCGATGAATTCTCTGTATCAACTAAATATGATGGAATTTCACAGTCCATTTTAGATGATTGCGAAATAGATTTATATAAAATCAACATTCTAGCGGCCGTTTTAAATTTTCTTTTAGTTACTCTACATTTATTAAAGTCAGTTTTCCATTTTTTAACAAATTTTTGTAATTCATTTGTTATGTTATCTAATTCATCATTTAACATTGAAATTTCTTGTCGAACCTAAACAATTAAAAATGAAAAAAAAACAAATTGTTTTTAAGTACTACCTTCCGAAAAATGTTACACGACATAAACAAAAAATAATATCATATACTGTACCTCATCGTTATCAACTTCTATAAAGGCCTTGACGTCCTCAATATTTAATAAATAATTACTATACTTTTGAAAAGCTAAAGATTCTTCAATGGAATCCTTCCAATAAAGATTCGTTGATTGATCGATAGTTTGCTTTATTTCATTAAGCATGTCCTTCCCAACCTTAATAATACCCACAGCCCTATTAAAAAGATCTTTATTACGATTTGCATCTTCAAATAAATCTAATACCGCTTTACAAGTTTCAGTTGTTGACGATAAATCTGTTAATCTTGAAATTGGAAATTTAAGTAATTTGGAATGCTTTGGTGAAAAAGTTGAAGTTTGAAAGTCGGGCTGTGAATGATCATCATCTCCAATTCTAAGCAGTCTATGTCCAAGCCATTCTTTTGTTTCCAAATCACTTAAGAAATCAAGCATTTGTTGAGCGGTTGGACGGTTATTAGGATTAATGTCCCAACCTTTTTCCATTATTTCCTGATATTCAACGGGAGTACCATTGGTTCTCTCTGGTTGCGGATGTTCTCCACCGAGAACCTTATTTTTTATAACTTGAGGAAACATGCCGCTGTTGAATGGAATTTCATGATTAATGATTTCCCAAAGAACCATAGAAAAGCTAATACGAAAAAAAAAATTAATTTTTTTGAGTAAAACTCACAAAAAGTAACATAAATGTATAAGTTTTCAAGCATCACCTATAAATTTCACTGTCTTTAGTATACACTTTATCTCGAATTTTTTCGGGAGGAGTCCATCTAGGATCCGTATCTTCACTAGCTGAAGATAACATAACCGGTGAAATAGATGAATCTTCCGCTAAGCGAAAACCATGAAGCTTAACTTGCAAGCAAGAGGTTAGGTAGATGTTATCGCTAATATATAAAAAATTAACAATAATTTTAATGTATGGGATTTATTTAAAATTCATAATTGCGCGTAAGCATGATATGCACCTTTTAATGTCATAATGTAAGATCTCTTCTTTATGTATAAAGTTCAATGCGTTAGCAATTCCACGTGCGATCGATAGTTTCATTCTCCATTCCAAGCTCGGATTCTTCTTAAGATATTCATGTAGGTTATGATTACCCCATTTCGAAATAACACTATAATTTGAGTTTTGAATTATGAATCCATAACTATTCAAAGGAAATTATAAATTATCTGTTAGAGAGGCGTTACATTATATCAAAGAAAAAAAAGTTTTTTTTTATTTCTACTTACAAAGTAAGAACAAATCTACAATTACAAATTTTATGAAGGTATTTGGCTTCCTTTTCCAAATCAATAAGCCTTTGATCATTTTTTTTGAATTTGCCAATTTCTTTTTCAGCCACAGGGGAATTAAAGAACATCCTTTTTATAACGCGACATTCACTTCCTAAATTTTCAAGTGGATCCGCAGCAGGTTTAATTAAATCCGAATTTATTTCAAAGCTTTTTAATGTTATATTATCCATTTTTACGAAAATTTGTTGTAATGTTATGAAATGGTTTGGGTTTTTTTTTTAAATAATGAAAATGAGAAAATAAAAAAAAAGAGCAAATTTCTTTGGATTTAAATAATTTCAAAAAATATAATGAATTAGAATTTTTCAATCACACCTTTTCTTGACAACGTTGTTCCCAAGAAAGCCTAGTCTGATTTTTGTTTTGCTTTCTTCATGCAAATTACGCAATTTTAGCAATCGAAAAAGTAGTTTATATTGAAATTTTATGTACCTCATGCATTGTATCTAAATTAACGAGGTGTTGTGATCCCAATTTGCAATTTCAGGGAACCTTCTACATCGATTTTTTGGACATATGCAAATCAAAAATATTTAGTACAAGTCATTTGGTTGATTGAAAAACACCAAATGTGGATATACAATTAAGGATAAATCAAGTGCACAAATTAAAATGTGATGGACATTTCCGTAAACAAAAAAATAAAAAAAAAAAGATGTTTTTCTGCTGTACTACATTTACTTATTTGTAAATTCTCAATCGATTGCAGTAGGATAAACATTTAGTCGATTTCAGTATAGATAATCTATAATAATCAATATGGATAAAAGTGGTTACATAAAGTAAAGTAAAATGAAATTATTTCATCAAAGAAAATAAAAATATGAAACGGGTCCCAATTATTGACGGTTTTGATTCTTGTACTCTTACTTCATATCCGATTTAAAAATTTCGGCCGAATTTAAGGTTAACTATTCCCATGATTTTTTTTATTGATTTTTTATCGCCTAATTTGTAAAATTAAAAAGATTTTTCGGGAAAAAGGCTGTATCTTCTACTTAAAATGGTTGTTTAAATTAACAATTTATTTTCATGAGCGCATACATTTTACAATTAATTTATTCTATGAAAATCTTTTTGATTTTCGAATTCCTTTGTCATTATTAACGATTTTCGTAATTTGCCTTCTTTCGAAGATTTGCTATCCGTTTTATTGAACAATACCTTTAATATAATAAAGAAAATTATTATTGCTATTAGCAATCAACAATGATTTCTTAGCCTTGTTCGATAAATTGAAGTTTTTCTTGGATAAAGCGAAATAACTGTGGATTAAACTTTATTTATTACATATTTAATTTATAATATTTTATTAAGATATTTTAGATTATACAGCTTTTCAGTAAATGTTCCAATTCTATAGAATTCAAATTTCGATAGACAATCAATCATTCAAACCCTATGAAAAAGGAATTCAAGGCAGGTTTCGGAAATCTTTTCCGATTTATTTGAAAAATTCTTGGCATTCGCATGCATCATCTCATCTATTCATCATAAATTGGTTCAATTCTCAGCATTACAACAATTAAAAACATATTTATGCATTAATAATGCATGATTTGAATTTTAATAAATTTTGTACATCAAAATATCTTGAATATTATATGTCGGATATACAGTATATGATTTCAGATTATAATTATCAATTTGAATAGTATTATGAAGAGTAGCATAATAATTTAATACAAATTTCATAACAATTACTTTTTATATCATTTACGCTGGCAGCTTGACATTCATCATGGAATATAACATAGTTAAATATAAGAAATGCCATATAATAAAACAATTTTTATCATGTCAAAATATCCTTACTAGCATTGCAAATGCAATCAATAATTTGTGCATGATATTATTTTAAAAATTTTGTAAATCTCGTATGCATATATTTACAGTATATTATGGAGGGAAATATTAAATGAATTTTCCAATATGCACCTCAATTATATGCATATTCTTGCGCAACGCATCATTTCTTCTTGGTCCATCACTTACTTATGACGACGTTAATACGTCATATTATTACCAAACATGCATGTAAAAAATAATTCTTAACAAAAATACAAATTACATCATATTTATGTAAATTTGTTATTTATTACATCATTAGTATTCTTACTATAAATTAACGAATGATATTGTTGAGAGAATTAGGATGAAAACCTCTTTATTTTATTTCTATTTCCCTCCCATCTACTCTATAATTCAAAATGAAAATAAAATCTTTTAATCGGTTTATTTTTTCATTTTAAATTTTAACTGTACATTTTAATACAAAAATAATTTCTATTAAATTGTCTTAATTTTTATAAAGAAAAGTAATTTAATAATTATAAAGGGGAAAAAATACAAAGTTAATGTTAATAAAAATAAAAAAAAAATTGAAATTAGAATATAATTTAAAGGTAGATATATATATATAAATTAAAAAGACATAAAAGTTCCTACATCACGAATCTGAACCTCAAATAAAAATTTTTTAAAAAATGATTCATATTAAATATAAACTTATAATAGAAACAAAAAACTTAGTAATAAAAAATAAACAACAACTTATTATTGTAACCTGAATGATTTATTTGAATAATCAAATAAAATAATTAATAAAAAAGAACCTAAAAAGAATAGAAACATCCAATTTTTTACGAAATCATTGAAAAAAGTGAATTGAAGGATAAAAATATTTAGGAAAGAAATATACTGTAAATCAAAATAATTGATAGACTTTTCGTTGCTTTATTTTTTTAAAAAAATATTCATATTTATTAAAGTATCTCTGTACGCGTTATATCTATTTTATTGCATTGTTCAGTTTTCAATTTCATTTTTTTACTTTTACTATCTGATTCGTTTGCTGGTCACAACGTTCAAAAAATTAATTACAGCCCTTTTTATATATCCTTTCTCGGGTTAATACAAAAGGAATAGGTAATTATTTTTTTAATCATTCTATTGTTATATTTCTTAAATCTAAAAGAAAATATACTTTAAAATAATGATAGTTCGTTTTAAACCACACAATACTGCACAATTTAAAATAAATCCAAATAAAGCTAAATAAAAAACAAGCTTTATTACAAGTTTTCATCATAAATATGATAATCTTTTTTTCTTTGAATTTTGTGTTTGCGAAACTATCTTTCATTTATTATCTCCAACATTCATTCTTTTTCTTTGGCTAAATATTTCTTCTATTGTTTTATTCAATTTTATTTGATAAATTACATTTTTAATAGAATGAATGGGTAAAGAACAACATAATTTTCAGGATTTTTTTTTGACTACGCCAGACACCCCAAAAGCTAATAAAAAGGCGGTTTGCTTAGCATGCATACGAAAACATACATTACCTATTGCTCTGACAAATGCTGAATGCTTTGTTTCAAATTACGCCGAAATCACCTAAAAAATTGCCCAAATTTGAGAGAGAGTATAATGAAGATGAAACCAGAGGATGAAAAAAAATTTTTTCTGATCAAAAAAATTTAACCAATGAAATTGACAATTCTTACTAGTTATATTTCACGCCCATGATGAAACACATTTTGAGAATTTAGCATTTCTATGATTGTTTCTAATAGCCTTGATTGTTATTTATAAAAAATAAGGAAACACAGGATCTTTTTTATTTTATCGCTTCTGCATTAAAGCTTCCTAGGCGATGAGCAATAAGTGATAGGATTCTTCCAAAATCTGCGAATCAATTAACAGAAAAATTTTCAAATTGCATGTAATGATGAAATCGGAGTAACATTAGCTTTTAATGGTTGGACGAATATTAAGTAGGAACATCTTTTTGGTATACTTCGCAAGGTGAAGTTTTAATTTGGGAAGCACATGATATTAGTAATCAACAATCAAGAACTGAAGATGTAAAATTTCTTATTCAAAGTATTATAAATGATGCTAAACAAAAAGGAATTAAAATAAATTGCTATGTATCAGATTCTGCTCGAGAGTATGCAAGCTGCAAGGCAAGTATTATTATATATTAAATACATTCATTTAAAATTTAATGTATTTATATAATTAATTAATTATTATTATAAATTTTAATTTATATAGACGACAATTAAGAATAGAATATCCAAATAAAGTTTTTATATCCTGTATGACTCATTAAATAAATTTAATAGTCAGAGATATCTTTAAATATAAAACATCAAAAAATGTTATACAAATTGTTAATTACTTTCATTCTTTACCATATTTTACAGGTCTATTAAGAAATGAGCAAATAATTTGTTATGGTCAAATATTTCTCTTGCTACTTGATTCAGGGTAAGTTTGCAAAAGTGAATATAAAAATCTGGATCGTAAGGTAACTATTTACATTTTTCAGGATACATAAGATGATCACAAAATACGTATGGCATGCAAATAAATTGGTTTAAAATAGTTGAATTAAAATTATTTAGTAATTTTAAAAATTTTGAGCATGGTGTACATAGTAAAAACAAAGAATTTAATACAAAAAAAGGTAAAATAGAAGTAAGAGTAGTTAAAGGTAACATAATTTGACAAGATTGTAATTGATATTACAAACCATTTAATATAAATTCTGAATTTATTTGATAATTCAATAGTGTTTCTAATAAAAGTTTTATATCAAAATGTAATGTTAAAATGTATTATAAGACATGATTTAATTTTCTTTATTAAAAAATAAATAATAAAAGATTCAAAGAATCAATTGATCTATTTATATTTAATTTTAAAATATAATATAAAAAATTTTTTTTTTTTTTAGTATAATAAAGATTAGGGTTGATTTGAAATGAAGATCGTATATTTATTTATTTATTATTATTTATTATTTAAAAAAGAAATGAAAAAACAATAATAATCAAATAAGTTAGATTTAATTGTTAATGATTTTAAATTTAAAATCAATTTTGTAAAATTGTAGTTCGATAATAGTTATTTGAATAAAATGAAATTTTTTTTGAATATTAATTATTTATTAATAAAGCAAAAAAAGGTAGTTAAATCAGTGTGAAATCAGGTCAAATTTGAGGTGATTAAATCATTGATAATATTCTCATAAAACTAATTAAATTAATATTGAAGTATAAGAAATAACCTAGTAATTTGATAATTTTAATAATTAATAAAGCTGAAATTGAAAATTTTAAGTAAATTTGTTAGGTTTATCAAATAATAGTATATTTTTATTAATTTTTTTAATCTTTAGGAAGGAAAATACAAAAGTAATAGTAGTTGAATCGAAATTAAATTAGGGTTAAAATATGAGCGATTAAATCGCTAATGATATGCTCATAAGATTAATTAATAATAAATTTAATAAATATTCATTATTTTCAAATCAAAAGAAATGATTTATATGATTTGTAATAAATTAATAATTATTATCAAAATTTTATCGATTTAAATGATTTAAATAATTTAAAATAATGATTTAATGAGTATTCGCAAAATTCAAGTCATGCAAAAGGGTTTATCTGACTTGAAATAACAAATTACTAATTTTTGATCAAATGGAGTGATTTTGCTTGTACAGTAGGATATCAAAAGTCACTGAACACTTAAAAATTAGAAAATTGACAGTAATGATTCATTCAAATAAAACTTTTTATTTTATTAATTTAATCACTTTTGGAATAATAAGTAAAGTTATGTGCTATAACGAATTGCATATAATTTAAAGTTATTATAGATATCTGATTAGTAATAAAATATATATTAACGTGATATTTTTGTGTTTTAATACAAAATTTCAGTTATAATTAAACATAAAATTTTTCAGCTATAATCATTTTTATTCATTAAGTAAACTTATTTGTCAAATTAAAAAATAAATTTTTGCCAAATTTCAATTTAAATAAATTTATTCTTATGGAGATCATTTGATAAATGTAATATTAAATTTAAAAAGAGATAGACATATTATGTGACTTTTAATAACTTCACTATAATCAAGTCGATCTCATCAAGTTTATATGTAATTAATCTAAAATTTGGCAAAAATTTATTTTTTAATTTGATGAATAAGTTTACTTAATAAATAAAAATGATTATAGCTGAAAAATTTTATGTTTAATTATAACTGAAATTTTGTATTAAAACACAAAAATATCATGTTAATATATGGGAGCTTTGCTATTAAAAGTGGGTTCCGAGACTATAAATTGATTTTGAGTTAAATGATGATCAAAAA
>CAMKVN010002262.1:0-14376 GCA_946474995.1 Funneliformis geosporum
TTTATCAGGTCAGGTCATAAGCTTGACCCAACCTGATGTTGACCTGAAAATTTGTCTACCCGACCTGGATTTTTCAGGTCAGGTTAGGTCGGATCACAGGTTGACCTGACCTGATTCAGAGCTCTATGGTTTGATAAACAAAACATAAACCAAAAAATGTTTCAATATTTTAAAGCTAAATATATTTTATAAATTAAAATAAAATAATTTAAAAATTTATAATAAAAATTTTTTTAAATTAATATAAAAATTAATATAAAATTAATATTAATCTTATAATTTGATTTTGAACAGCAGAATTAGCAATTATAGTATTATATTAATATTTAGATTATCTAATTTATTCAAAAAATCCAATGAAAAATTTTTAATTTCTTTTCAGTTTAACCTATTTCTACTTACATTTTCTCCTTCTTATACTAAAACTTATTCATTAAAAATAATTAAAACTGAATTAATAATCTCTTATTTTTTTATCATCAAAACATATAGTTATTTCAAATAAATTTTTTTATACAATATCAATCAAATTACTTTTAATAATTTCTGAATTTATAGTTAAAATTTAACTTGCTAATACTTTTTAATTAAGTAATTTTAATTTAAAATTTGTAAAATTAATTATTTTTAACTTGATTTATTATCAACCAATTTAAATGACCAATAAAAATATCTCCTTAAACTATTTTTAAAAAATTTGAGTTTTAAGATAATTGAAATTAATTATTTGTTTATAATAAATATCTTTACTTAAACTTTTAATAGGTTTTTCTAAACTTATTAAATTTAATCAAGTTTCAGATTTAAAAAAAGGTATTTTAAAGGTTTTGAAAAAATTTCTAAATTTTTAAGTAATACGTTAAAATAGGTTTTAAACAGTATCATTAATGATCATCTATTATATATAATAGAATTTAAAACCAAATTTTCCTATTGGATTTTTTTTTTGAAAAAAAAATTTGATAAGATATATAATCTATAATTTTGGTTTTTTTATTTTATTAAAATTAGATTTTTCTGTTAAAGTATCAATATTAGATTTTTAAAGAAAATTATAATAATTATTTATTGCATTTAAAGTTTTTAAAAAAAAAATAATTAAAAAATTATTTAAAAATTATTTAAAAATATCTTATATAATAAAGAAGTAGAAGATAAAGATTTCTTATCTTAGAATTATATTTTTCTTTATTTTTTAGGAAAAATAATTTTATTTTTTTCATTTTCAATATATTGTTCTTCAAATTTTTACGAGAGTTTAAATGAGAAAGAATTAATAGTTTTGTATTTATTATTTATTTTTATAATAATAACATTATATATAAGGATGAGCATCATAATTAAGAAGTTGCAACTTGGTTGCAACTTCTTGTAAATTTATTTTAATATAAAAATTCATAAATAGTTGCAACTCAAAGTGTTGCAACTTAAGTTGCAACTAGTTAAAAATTTTAAAAATAATTATAGGAACCATCTTTAATCATATATAATAATTAAATTTATTTGCTTTTTCTTTTAAAATAATAATATATAATATAAGAGAATGTTTTTGTGATAACATATTTATAAAAATTAAAAAATTTATAAAAACAAAAATTATTTTAATTTAATTAAATAATCAAATCTTATTTTAAATTATATGAACATATAAAATACTGGATAAGTAAAATAAGCTAATTGAAAATTACTTAAATTTCAATAATGTTTAATTATTAATTTGAATAATTAGATATATATCTATCTAAATAATATTCAAATGTCTGATTATACAAATTGGATATTGTCAAATTTCAACTCTGTTTATACCTATTTTTAGATTCTTTATTAGTTTTTTCTATATTATTAGATATAATTTGTGGGTATTTAATAATAATGTATTTTTGTGAAATCATATTTGTGATAGTATTTCAAGTCAGCAAAAATACAATTATAATTCTTGATTATTAATTAAATATGAGTCTTTACTATATATTATTTAATTTATCTATAAATTCAAATTAATGAATAGCAAAGGGATATGATTTATAATTATTTGACCTTGAAATATAATAGGCTTTATTTTTAATGGTAAGTATTATGTTATATAGACTTTTTGCAAAAGGTTAATTGAATGACATTATGTAGTTTAGCTTGTTCAGTGTAAAGCAAGCTGGGTAAATTCTGATGAAATTATTGAAGAGATAACATAGACATTGCATGTGAAATAAGTCAATGCTCTATAGTGTATCATATGTAATATAAGCATATTATCATAAGCCTCTTGTTTGTAGTATAATATTAGTGATATTTTCATATTTGGTGAAAACGGTGGAGAGTGTATCCTTTTGGTATTGAAATGAATATCAGTAACATGTAGAATGCATTGCTAAAATTGCATGCTATAAGTATATGAAGTACTTCATTAATAACTTTAATGCGAAGTATTACAGTCAAAATACTCTGAAGATTTACTAAATTGTAATATCTTCGAAATGCTGTGAAGAAGGTTTATTGAGCAATAATATCTACAAAAAATTTCAATCGTAATACTTCATAATTACTATAGAACTATAACCTTCAGAAGATGCAAATATTACAAAAATTTATAGTGTAATACTTCGTAAATATACAGAAGTGTATTATCCGCAAAATATTTGCTTCAAATCCTTTCCTGATGAAGAACATAACTCCAACCTAGACTTATGTTTATATGATTAGAAGGATTAAGTCAAAGTTATGATAAGAACTATCCATAGAACGTTCTCGTCGAGGAAATTATATTAATACATTTCATCTAAAATATTTATCAGGTCTGTTACTAGCGAAAATTACATTATTTTTATCATGTGAAAATACAACAGAAGCATATTTAGAAACCATGAACGAAGGAAAGGTTGGGGAAATAGAGCGTCTTTGAAACATCTTTTTAGAAAATTATGAGAAAAAAAATGCTTATCTTCGAACATACGCGTCGAAATTGAAAGTTAAGTAACTAACTCATTTTTTTATCATTGACACGTTTGATTGATAAACCTGAGTGAAAGGAAATTAATTATATACGTAAATAAGAAAGCTGTACTGACCATTATGAAAATAATTGGGATACGTGTAAGAAATTATATGAAAAACCTCTCAAAATGCTAGCACATTATGAGACCAAGATCATTTGTTTTAATATGAGTCTCCGAAATCAACCAAGTATAGAGAGTTAACGTTTAGGTGTATTAATTGATAAAAACGTTCCTTATATCGAGCGGTGAGTATTAACGAGATATACAAGATGAAAGAACTGGAACTGGGACGTCGTGAAACTTAAGATCATGTATAGAGAGGTAATCGATAAAATAAAATAGTTGTATTGTCTTCAATAGCAGCAGTTCATAATTGATTACGGAGGTGATTCTTGTTTACGGCTTAAGAAAGAAATTACAAATAGTATTTCTGCGAATCCGAGAATGGATCATTCTCACTCCAGTTCATATGTACGCCCTTGTTAAACCACTAATAAAATAATCATTCAAATATTTTATATAATAAAATTATATGCTGTTAATTTAATAAATACGTTCCTACTTGCAATTAATTTTTTTGCTCGCAATTAAAGTCTGCCTCATTGTTTAATTTATGCCCGAGATTTTTTTTATTACTTAATGTTATGAAAAGTCCTTTATGAGCATTTGAAGTTAAGGTACTTTATATGGGTCTTCGTAATACAAAACCTAATTAAGGTCCGTACTCTATTAAAAATAATGTATTAAATTTATAAATACAGTAAATAAAAATATTCAATTTGACAAATGTGGCCTCGTCAATACAATAACATAATAAGTTAATAAATTGAGTAAAGTACGAAGCCCCAAATAGTCCAACACTGTGGTGTCTTCCCATCGAATTATCAAATGACGAATTCCTATTATCAATTGTGTTCTGAAAAGTATTTTTACTTTTCCGTTCTCATAGATATTATGTTATATATTGAGTTTTTCCCTGGACTTAATTAATTAGTACTTTCATTTAATGCCCAAAGTATAGAAGTTTAAATAGCTCAAGCAGAGACTAGATAATAAAGATGCTACTACATGTGTCATTAATCAATAGATTGTTATAGACGTATTTATTTTAATACATCTTAAAATGAAGAAGGTAAAAGATTCTGAAGCCGTTCAAACATATACAAGAATAAATATTTACGTAAATAAATACTACCCGGACAAACGTATTCCGTCCCCAACCAACCCTTTTCCATTCTAAAGTTTATAAACAAACGAAAGTGTTACCATCGTGATTCATTCATATTTGATTGGAACGTAAAATAAGAATCTACAGCACATACAAAATTAAATTCTATGAAAATATATAAAAATACAAAAACTAAGTACATTACAAATGATTAAATAATTTGATGACATCCTTGTAAATTAAATTATATTATTATTAACAACTAAAAGAATTTGATGAATTTTTTTCTTTTTGATTTTTTTTTTTTGTCATTCAAAGGTTGATTCCAATCAAAATCAACCCAGAAACAACCAGTAACGGGTCTGTGATCAGAGAATCCAGCAAAAGCTACATTCATGTGAGAGGTATATGAATCAACCTTAACTTTTTTCTTATCTGATTTGGATTTCCATAAAATCCTGTCGGTCCAACTTGGCACACGTTGTTTAACAGAAGAATCATAATGAAATATATCTGTCTCAATGATCGGTTCAATTAACTCTGGAGCAGATTGAGATCGTTGATCTTGACTTGATTTATGCGTGTCAAATTTAAATGTTGGATAAAATTCTATTGGAGCTTCATGAAAATTTTTAAAGTATGGAAATTGTTTTAATTCAATCGTTAGTTGATCATGTTTTAATAACTCCTATAAAAGAAAATTTGTGTTAATTTTAGTTTAAAAAGAAAGATTAATAATCATTTTATTGATTTTTGTTTACGCATGCTTACAATAATGTTTTCTTCAGCAATTAAATGTTCCACATGTTCTCTTGAAAGGTTAACTCGATAGTTCATATCACCAAACCAAAATGTATAATCAAACCTATCCGTAACATTTGGCAAAACTGCAAATAAAAGGAAAAAAGTTTTTTTAATTATCATTTCCTTATTAAAAAAAATATTTTTATATGTGCATATATGAATTACCTTTATCGGAGGCATTAAATCCTTTTAATTTTAATTCTTTACTTATTTTTTTCACATCATGATTTCTTTCTTTAACTTTACTTTGATGTGCTAAATAAATTAAGAAGGGAAGTTTATATTAATTTTTAAGAATTTTTAAAAGAAAAGGCATAATTTTTTTTTTCGCCCTCACTTACCAGCTAAGTGACTATTTATGAAACAAAAAGAGGTGTTGCCAAATAATAATGAAATACCAATTCCACCTTTATTTCCAAATAAATTTGCCAACCCGGTTGGCACTTCATCATGTTGATAACCTTTTACCCAATCTTTACAACGAGCCCATACGAATACGGCCTGTTAAATACATTCAAATTAAAATTTCAAACCAATAAAAATGTTACAAAATTTACCATCATCATCCTATAACTTACCAAATGTAAAGCGGCCATGGTTTCAGTTTTAACCAAAACATATTCATCCCCCAAATGATTTTTTAACCGTTGTTCCCATTCTTCTTTTGAAGGGAAAAAGACTGAGTGTTTAATATTATGTTGACATTCTTGAGTACCAATAACTAAGATATGATAGGGATGTTTTGAATTTTTTTTAAAATAAAATTTATTCTTTATATCGCTTTCAGTATAATGAGGAAAATCAATAAAAGGTGAAAGACCATTCGGTGGTAATTTTCCGTGCATATTCCATGTACCGATAAATATCTTTAATTTATTTTTTTCGAATTCATCTCTTAGGATTTTAGAAAAAGCTGCTCTCCTATTTTTATCTCGATTAACAAAAGGTATAAATCTCGATAAAAAATCGATCCATTCTGAAAATTTTGCCATCAGGGCTTTAATTTTTTCAAACAAAGTTTCGTCTTGATCTCCTAATTCTGGTGGGTCTATTAATGTTGAATCTGTTGACGTTCGATCCGATATTTCGATTATAGAAGAATGTCTTAACAATGGCTCTTTTAGGAAACGAAATAAAAAAAAGGTTTAAATAGGAGGAATTAATTAGGTTAGGTCAAAATTGATAAATTACCGGTTTCTAAAGATGTCATTATTATTTTTATTTTTTTTTATGATGTAATAAAAAAATATTTATTATAAATTTAAATTAAAAAATTAAAGTTTTTTTTTTGATTCTCGATATCAGGTGAATTTTTTATTTTTTTCCTTAATTTTTTTTTTAAAAAAAAAAAGTTCCAAGATTCAATTTTTGTTTTTTTTTTCTTTTTAAAAACTTTTCGTTATGATTTTATATGTTAAATAACAAAGGATGCGATCTGCACAATGAAACATGCAATTTGCCTGTACAATTAAAAATGGCCAAATGTGTTAGATAAATTCCTTTAAATCTTTATAACACATACCCGAACTTATCACATAAATTTGAAACATGCAGTTTTGAACACGAGCCCACTAATCAATCCATATTAGGAAACATTCTATTTAACTTGTTTGGTATGTATTACATACCAAGATTTTGTCTCTAAAACAGAATTTTCAAAACCTATTTTTTTTTTTTCTCAAGTTACAGTAGTGCTTTAACCATAGAAACCTACTTTATCCCAATAAAAAAAAGAAAAAGGGGGAAAAAAAATAAGAATAAAAAAAAAAATACACGGTAGGTCTGTATCTCATGAGAGATCTTATGAATTGTACATCACACAGCAATAAACTTTCGACTAATCGGAATCCAACGATTATGCACGAGTTTGAGCAAATGACAAAATGACATTCTTGTGATTTCATCATATGATCAAGAGAATTTAAATTTGGTTGATAAAATTGCCGCATTTGTATCGTCCTTTATAAAAATTCCCCCATCAAAAAAAAAAAAAAAATTATATATATATATTCACATATGTATAAAAGTATATATATATATATATGAAAACTTTCCCCTAAATTTTACCCTATCGTCAATATGTCAATATTGATGAGGGGTAATTCGTTGGTCAATGATTTGAAATTTTTGATAAATAATAAGAATTATAGTGATTTAAAGATAATATGTCAAGAAGGATCATTAGCTTACGGAAATAGAGCAATATTGGCAGCAAGATCAAATGTGCTTGATCGTTTATTATCAAATGGAATGAAAGAAACAACAACTAATGAAATTAAATTTCCCGAGATAAAATTTAACGCAATGAAAATTATTTTAGAATATTTATACACTGGAGAACTTGAATCCGAATCACTAGCCATAGATAATTGCATCGAAGCTTATCATGCGTCTGATTATTTTCAACTCGAACAATTACAAGAAATAATTGTAATCTACGTTAAAGAATTGCTTGAAAGATGTCAAAATTTTGATAATCATGCAAGAGAAATTGCTCCTAAATTATTATCAAGAGCAGTAGAGAAAATGTCTCCCTCCGCTGATAATGAATTGTTTACATTATTAATTGAATGGGTTGCAAAAATTCCTTTGGAAGTTATTGGGTTTGATACATTGTCTTTTCAAGCTTTACAATGCCTACTTTCTCAAACTTATTCAACTCAAGGTCCTTTTGTTACCCCTGAATACACGATATTTCGTCATGCTGTCATACAAGCTACTCATGATATATCTGAAAATGCTATTTCAATTATCGAAAGTCAATTACCAATTTGGAATGAATTAAACAAATTACAAGAAAATCCTGATGATGAATCGGATGAAGATTTTACTCCATATGAAAAAATTCGTCCCGCGATAAAAGAAATGTTATCAATAATACTACCTTTTATTGATTTAAGAAGGATTGAAATAAATATCTTGGCTGATATAATTGAACCTTTACAATTATTACCTACATCACATTTATTAGATGCTTATAGATTTCAAGCTAGAGAAAAAAAATCTTTACCTCATATGCGTGGAATTCCTTTATTCGAATGGAATTTACAATGGGAAAAAAATGCTAGAGGTTCAAATTTATTATTAAGGGAAAATAATTCCGTGGTAGAAAGTATTCCTGGTGGTTTAAATACACATCAAAACGTTCGAGCTAATAATTTAATTATCGGTGAAGGAATTTTTGAATGGGAAGTAACTATTGAAGAAACTTGTATGTATGCTTGGGTTGGTGTTTGTACTGAACGTGGTCTTGATTATAATATTTTTGCCGGTCAACAATCTTGTGCTTGGGTTCTTGGTTCTAGTGGGAAATGTTATCATAATAATATTGGTTATCATTATGTAACTGAATTTTCTTCTGGTACTAGAATTACAGTACATTTGGATATGACTGAAAGATCCATCGCTTTCTCTATTAATGGTACAAGACATTCTTCTGTTTCTAATTGGAATAATCTTCCTTCTAAACTTTATCCTATTGTTTCTTTAAATTCTCCTGGAAGAATTCGTATCGGTCCTGCTAGAGATTGGAATTATAATCATCACAAAATAATCGATACTTAATTTAATATACAACATAATTCATTAAAAAAATATAATATAATAAGTTTGCTTAAAGTAATTTTTTTCCTCACATATAGTGATCGACATAATAAGCAAGCAGCATATCACGTGGAGGACAGTCAGTGGACTTATATTTTATTAATCTAAGTTTATTTATTTTCCCCATTCATAATTATTTCCTCATCTACTCAAATAACTAATTCTCCATTATTAAAATACATGAATTCAATTATTTGCTAATTATGTTAACATTAATATTGATTTGAGAAATATGATCGCAAATTACATACATTTCACCTTGGTTTGAAAATCTTGTTTGACTTTCTTACAGTATATAAGATCCATCATGCCGCACCATCAAACATAATAAATTATCAAGTACATTAGTGCATTTCTATTGACGAAGCCTCATATACCTTTGATTTCAGCACCATTCTACGTTAGTGCCCAAAAGAAACAAACGACTGGCAAATACGACTTCGGGTTATGATTGGATCTTTTTCCCCTTCCACTTAAATTCTCTGTCATTGTTTCTTAGAAAATGTATCCTCATCATTGGCGTTGCAACAATCATTTTTGGTTTTGAAGGAAGGATGCATGACGATCTTTAGAGGCGAAGTCAATTATATAAGAGTTGTAATAGCATCCGACACATGCAAACATCCCTTGTCTTCGCCTATTACTCCTCTTTCAAGGAATCAAGTTTGATCATGTGTTGATAAGACATTGTACCAAATTTGTAAAAAAAGGTTAAAAGAATTAAGAGAGGGTCACGGGATAAGACTTTCTCCATTGAAATTGAAATGACAAAATCGACGTTTGCATGGAGGAAGTTTTTGAAGAGACATATTTCCGAAGACGAAAAATTCTCTGAAAATGTATATCCCCATTCTTTGGGCTCGCTGAATGAATTACTAATGATGCAATCGTTTTTAATATTCCTACAAATAAAATGTTCGAAATAGACATGGGACCGATTTTTTAATTGCACAAATGAATTATTATTATTCTTCTTAAAGAGATTTTATTTCGATTGAAAAAAGTCATAGCCATTGCAAATCCAAAGCATATATTAATGATGCTTATGCTATTCTACACATGCTTCGATTTTTAAACCAGGATATATATAAATATATTGTTCTCTATATGCGGAAAGGTTCAAAAATGGTAAGGGAAGGATCTTCCCCAGCAACTCGGTTAATGTGACTTATAAATAATCTGCCCTTTACTATGTAATTTGGGAACTTGGTTTTTTTTTAGATACTCTTTATTTTGTCATAGACGCCATCCTCCCTCACTTGTGGCGTGGCATTTAGTACTTAGTTTCATCAAAAAAAGCTCGGTCCTTACACTAATCTTAATCGCCACGCCACAAGGTGAAGGCTACATTATAACAAATCATGAGTGATAAATAGGATTTCACTTCTTAAAAAAACTAAGTTCACATATTAAATAGTAAAAAATATAATATGGTGGGTTGTGATGCAATATAACAGATTATTATATAAGTCACATGACCTGAGCTTTTTTTGATAAAAAAGATTAGAAAAGTGTCAAAAATTATGCATTTATTGAATAAGATAGGGTAAACTTATTTGTCCCATTCATAATAGTAATTTTCATACTTTATATTTTAATATTATATAAGATCCTAAATACAGAGATATATATCACTTTATATATATATTTTGAAAATTATTCTAAATAAAATAAGTGTAACTATGTATACTTTGACCATTTTCATATTAGTAAACATAGTAAATATCACATCAATTGTCATGATAAATTCTAATTATTATATAAGAAACTGTTAAAAAAAATCTATTTTACTTATATATGCCAAATATATTTTAGACTAAAATATAGTATTAATTTAATTGAATTTTTTCTGTAATTTTAATTTTTCATATTTAGGTTATTTTTATTATATATGTAAATTTTTAATTAAATAAAATATAAATCATAAATAAAAATTATACAAATCAAATTTTACGAATTTTGTTTATATGCATCAAATTTATTATAAATTTTACAAAAAAAATGATTGCTATTATTCATAATAAGACAATACATTTTAAAAATCCAAAATAATTTTTCTAAAAAGAATATAATTTAAAATATCTTCATAGTTATGCAAATTTTAATATGATATAAATTATGCAATAAATATTTATAAATAATAGTTATTGGTTAGGGGGGGTAAAATATCGGTCACCCCAAAGGGGTGACATGATATTTTATCCACTATAACAAATAACTAGTTTATTACGTCAGTCAAACAAGATCATGCTATAATTTATTAAATAATAGTTATTGCGTCAGTAATTTAATTGATGTACATATTAGTATATATGATGTAACTGTACATATTAGTAAAATTTATCGTAATTGAAAAAAATTTTTTTTTCTCTTTAATTGATAAGACAAAAAACAAAAAAAAAGAAAACTCACTTACCTAAAAGTATCCTGAAGTGAAAATCTACCCAAAGACCTAAAAAAAAAATTCACTTACCTGAAGCGGCCCATAAGTGAAAGATCAAAGAATATTAATAATTCGCTTTGCTTCTTGCTTATTTCAAAATGCAACATGATAAAAATAAAATTTTTTTAACATTAATGTAAGTTTTTAAATTGTATTATTATTTTATAATAATTTCCTTAATAAATAAAATTTTCTTTAAAAAAAAGATAAAATGTTGAATTTTACATTCTGAACAATAACATCGTAATATGTTGAATGAATTTGCACAAAATTTCATTCTAATGATCAATCTAAATCTCATGGTTTTTATATTTTAAATATATATTTATTTTTTAATTAATAAATTTAAAAAAAAAATAATATTTTAATTTTTAATAGATTCCAATTCTGATGTAATAACAAGTATGGATTTAAATAATATTTTCAAAGTTCAAGAACAAGAAGGGTTTATTTCTTCTTATAAAAGTAAGTAAATAAATAAAATTGTTATTTTGTGGAAATACAAAAAAATATTAATTAATTATTTGTTTTTATTTTAGTGTTAAAACATAAAATGTCACATGAATTAAATTAAAATAATTTAAATAATAAAAAAATACAAAGAAATCCATTACATTCGTTAACTTCTAATTTAGAAGTAAAAATGCGAACTGATCAATTTAAAAATATGATATGTTAGAAACAGGGATGTTTGATAACGTTAAAAATTTAAATATGAAAATCAATTTGATGTAATTTATTATAATATCTAGATTACTAGAAACTTATTAATGATAATAAATTGCATATTCATTAAAAGCTTAATTTATAGTCTATATAATTGCAAATATATTTGATATTTAGCCGTTAATAAAAAATATCAGTCCATCAAAATCAGCATGATCCTATTAGACTGACCAATAATACTACTTATAATATAAATTTGTTAGATTATTATAATAAAAGTAATTTTTTTAAAATTTTAAATTTGTTAAAAAAGTTAGTAATCATATTTTTTAATAAAATATAAACAATTGTAAAAAAATTAAAATGTAAAAATTTATATTTTAAGGAATTATTTATTTACTGTAATATCAGATCATAAGAAAAAAGACATCAAACCTTATATTAGCATTAAATACATAATTTCTGATTTTTTTTCTAATATGTATTATTGTTATTTATATAGAATAGTTTAAAAAATTATATTAATAATAAAATAAAGATAAGTTAGATTATTTTTCATAAGTAATAAATGAATTAACTAATAAAATTTACCTTTTTTTTATATAATTATATATATTCATACATAAAGAATAGTATTTATAGAAATGCTTATATTACAGTAATATTATCAATCAGTAATTAAATTATATATTAAAAATCCAATTCAATTTTTTTTACTTTATTTTTAAAAAAATTTAATCTCTTGAAATTATTTAACTATGCTTTGTACTTACTATATTTTAGAAGAAATTTGTTTCTCTAAAAAGAAAATTTAGAAGGAATTATATTTTTAATAACTTTATTATATATTAGTTAGTAATTAGGTATATAATAAATAATTTCTCTATTAGTCAATTAATTGTTAATAAGGTTGTCTAATAAACCACTAAAGTTTTAATAGGTAGCAAATCTAAATAATTTTGATAATTTTTAAAGTCAAAAATCATGAAATTTAATGATTAGTTAATAAAATTTTAATAAGTAATAAGATATTTCAATAGAAAGTAAATTTATCAAAATCTTTAATAGTAATTTTTAAATTATCAAAATATTATTTTCTCAAATAAAATTGCTATAAAAGAACCAAAAAGAAATATTTACTAAAAATAGATTGTTAAGTCAAAAATATAAATACAATAAAAGAAACTAATTATATATTAACTTAATTTTTAAGCAGAAATATTTTATATCATCTATTATATAAGGCATTTTGAGAGATCTAAGACAGATTTCGATGAATGCCCTCTTTGTACTTAAATCCCCCCTACAAGTCCAGTTTGCTATATATTTCATTTCTATTTATTCAACCTTCTAGTGCCTTTTGACTCAATTCTAGATGATGTTATCGAACTTGGCTAGAAATTAGCCTGTCTAATATCAAGAACTACATTGATTAATATAACCATTCTAGCCTGATTTTAATCCCAAATAATATATCAAAAAAAATTTACTATTCTGTTTGCCTCTGAAGGGCTCACCAAAAATCAAGGAACAAAATGACATGATTTGAGCTGAGCCTGACATTGCAAACCCAAATTTAATAATAACTTTTATGCTATTCTGCTTGCCTCTGGAGGGCCCACCGAAAATCAAGGAACAAAGTGGCGCGATTTAAGCTGGGCCTGACAATGCAAGCCTAAAATGCATAGCAAATGTCAAAAGTCTAACCAAAAAAAAATTCGCCTAGTCAAGTCTATCCAAAAAAAATCTAACCAAAAAAAATTTGCCTAAGTCTATTCAAAAAAATCTAACCAAAAGTTATTATCTATTCTGAGTTTTTAAAGTTTTATCATGTAATCTGTTATAGTATTGAATCACATAATAACCTTTAACATGTAGTAGACACCGCCCAGAAGATGAGCTAGTAGGCTTATCATATATACTATATGGTACGCGTACCTTAGCTTTCCAATACTCATGACACCCTTCTTCACACATGTAAGGCCTATCACAAGTCTTGCCAGTATTGTGTAAATATGGACAGGAATATTCTCCGATCATTTTTTGATATATAGGGAAATAATTAATTAAAGAAAAAAATATGTAAAGGTATTATACAAAATTTTTCTTTTACAATGAGTACAAACTAATATTAAGCCAACATCTCAAGATATTGAAAAGGCATTAATAAATATCATCAAGGCAGGCCTCTACTATAGAAAACTAAAAGATGGAAAATTTATGTTAAGTTACAAAGATCGGGTTAAGAAATTACGTCAAGCAGAAGATCCTGAGGAACATGTATTAAAATTAGCTCAAAATATCTTCCCCAATAAAGATAAGTATAATCGAATAAAAAATGACTATAAGGAATATTATGGGCGAGATCCCAGAATTCTTAATGCAATCATGGATCTATACAAATTATATTATGAATTAGCCAAGAATAATTTTGTTAAGGAAGAACAAATGGATGAAGAGGCAGAAGACTATTTTAATTTGTGAGCACCCACTGGGGAGGCAATTCTGTATCATAAGGAATAATCATCAATTCTTCTCGAACAAAAGATTTTTTAGGACGTTTGAGAATATAATCATCATTATCAATTAACCCAAAGGGGACTTCTTCTAGCCAATACAAGACTGGCTGATTTTTTTGCACTATAGATTTACGGATATGATAAATATGTGGAGACCAATTCAAATCACCAGCACGACGTCTT
>CAMKVN010002263.1:0-14371 GCA_946474995.1 Funneliformis geosporum
TTTTAACTTATAATATATAAATGATCATTATTTTGTAATACTACTTGGCAAGAAAATAATCTTGTTTTTTTATTTATTGTATAAATAAATCTTGATTGGTAAATTTTAAATTTGCTGCGCATGCAAATCATTACGAGGATAAAATAAAATAATTATCGTGAAATCCTAACATTGCTAAAAAAGAAAAAATTAATATAATATTTTAAGAAGAAAAAGAAAAAATCAAAAGCTTGTTACACAAAATTTACCGAACTTTCTTGTTACAATTTATCTTTTGAGAAATAAAAATCATACTCGTTACAAAAAATATATTTAAAATATAAGAATTTTTGTTTTTTTATAAGTTGCCACTTGTCACTCTTAAATTCACAATAGCACCAGTCCTAAAAAAAAAGAAAAAATGTTAATATAAATTTAAAAGGGAAAAAAGAAAAGAACGATCCAGAAAATTCACCACTACGAAAACTTACTAAGTCGCCATTATTTTGTTAACAATTCCTAGTTTCATATTTCTAAAGAAAAAAAAGAAAAAAGTTAATATTTAAAAAGAGGAAAGGAAGGCTCAAAAATATATTACTTACTAGTGAGAAGGAGGGGATATCGGTGGGGTAGTAATTGTTTCTTCTAGATTCACGTTCCAAAAAAAACGTTCCTAACGCTAAGAAAAAAAAAAGGTCTAATATAAATAATATTTAAAGATAAAAAAAAACAATCTATGAACTTTGCCAGAAATAAAAGAATGAAAAATCTAAAACGATTCGGAACAATATTATTACTGCGATTATTGTTGAGAAACCGAAAGCCAACAATTCCTCTAGCATGAAACTTACGAACAATTGTCAAACATTTTTTTACAAAAGAATTTTAACGATATTTTTAGTTTCTAAAAAAAGAAGCATCGACTCCTTAACCGGATTTCAATATTTAAGCTGATGTCGATCAATGTAACGCTTAATCAATCAATTGACGATATCTTAATAATTTATTAATAAATGACATATTCTATATTAAGCCAACTTTGTTCCCATGATTATTTTCTATCAAATAAGCCAATAAAAAAATTTTTGGTCAAAATCTAGATTTCCCCCCTTTCTATTGACAACCGCCCATATAATAATTATCTATTAATCAGATAATATCAATTTAAAAATCATTTTAAAGAAATAATACAAATCATTTCAAAGAAATAATAAAAATTATCTTTAAGGAACAATAAAATTATTTTAAGAAATAATATATCATTGTTTCAAAAAAATAATTTTTCTTAAGAAATATCAAATTATCATTTTAAAAATAATACAAATCATTTCAATTGAATGATGTAATTGAAACATTTATAATGTGATATTTTAATTAATAAATAATAGCTAAATTTCAAATTAATTAAAAGTTTCGTTTAGTTTTCAATATAAAACTGATAAAAAATTTTTTATTTTTTTATCTTTTTTCTTTTTTATTTTTTTATTTTTAGCGTAAACAGATCTATCAATTGATTTATATATAATTGATCTACAGAATTAATCTACTAAATTATTTACAAATTGATCTACATATATAACATAGAGATTAGAATTGTCTCCTAATTCATAATCCAATTCTAAATAAAAAATACATAAAAAGAAAATATAATTATATTTTTAATTAATTTCTTTATTTATTATTTAAACACATAAAAGATTTAATTTATAATTATAAACAAAAAGCTATTCTATTTATATAAATTAATTTGCTATAGCTAATTAATTCTTATATTATAAATATAAATATAAATATAAAACAATAATAAATATAAAATAAAAATAAATAATATAATAATTAATAATATTAAAAACATAATAATAAACAAGTAAAATTAAAAATATCAAACTGATTTCAAAATCAAGAAATCAGAATTTTATTGCTAATTATTTGACATAATATTTAATAAATTTACAAAATTATCATTTTCATAGTTTATTTAAGATTAGTATAATAAGATTAATTTTTACTATTGATAACATTTATCTTTTAGAAAGATTATTAAAAAATTTCAATTAATTTATTTAATTATTAATAGTAATTAGTTTATTTAACTTATTTAATTTGAGAAATTTTGTGAAAAAATTTAATATTATTAATATTATTATTCTTGTAAAAAAAATTTTTTTTTACAAAAAAAATTAATATAAAATAATAAGTTTATAATAAATTATATCATATTAAAAAATTTTTATTTTTAGTATTTTATATTATAAAATAAATAAATAGAAAGTTAAAAAATAGTAAAAATTAATTTTTATTTTTTATCAATAAAATTTACTTTTAATATACTGATTATATATTAATAAATAATCAGTATAATTTTATTTAACTAATATATAATTATTATTTATTTAACTATTAGCATGATTTTATTTGACTGATATAATAAACTAATCATTAATTAGAGTAGATAATGCAATAATACCTTTGAGATAATTGATATTTTATTTTT
This sequence comes from Funneliformis geosporum, assembly GCA_946474995.1. Taxonomy (NCBI): domain Eukaryota; kingdom Fungi; phylum Glomeromycota; class Glomeromycetes; order Glomerales; family Glomeraceae; genus Funneliformis; species Funneliformis geosporum. The sequence goes on from CAMKVN010002263.1 coordinate 2,474, forward strand.
CTTAATTAATTACTATTATATATATGTTATGCGTCAAGTAATAATTTGCATCTGATAATGATAGAATACTAAATATAAAATTAATAAAAGATGATCATCATTAATGCTGTTCAGACTTATAATAATGGAATTACTAGTCAATGTCTAATGTAAATTGATAGCTGACATATAACATATGATTATTTAAAATCAAAATTTTTATCAGATTAAAGATGGATACCATAATTAAGAAGTTGCAACTTGGTAAGTTGCAACTTCTTGTAAATTTATTTTAATATAAAAATTCATAAATAGTTGTAACTCAAAGAGTTGCAACTTAAGTTGCAACTAGTTAAAAATTTTAAAAATAATTATGGGAACCATCTTTAATTATGATAAATTTTATAATTAAATTATTAAGATTATTAGAGAAATTAGAAGGTTTTTTACTTGCTAAAATGCCAAAATGCCAAAATTTTAACAAATCTATATTAAAATCTTATAATTACTTATACTAAAACTATGGCAAAATGCTAAAATAATAAAACTATCATAGTAAATACTAAAACTGGACAAACTATGATAAAAAATATATTAAACTCTTATTAAAAATTGCTAAAACTAATTTTGAAGAGGTTTGTTTAGGTAAGCATTCTTAATTATTATAGATTAATAATAAATTTTTTTTAAAATTACAAATTTTTTTATAATAAATAATATTGGAATTTTTATTATATAATTAAAAAATAAAAATTATTATAAGATACTAATATTTGTAAAATTAATTTATAAATCAGAAATGAATTTATAGTAAATAAGCAGATAAATTTGCTAGTAAACTCTTACAATCTAAGGATATTAAAATTTTTATTTGTAAATAAGAGAATAAATAATACTATGTAAATATGAGATAATATACTGCATACATAAAAATTTTTTCGTTTGGTTTATTTTATAATTTTATACCACTTTATATTTCACGTGACCGGTATTTGATGGGCATTACATAGTATGGTTTTGAATGTATGTATAGTATAGTTATTTTTTTTTTTTTAGGTAAGTATGGTATGTATACCTTAAAAACCATACATGTATGGTTTTTCATACCATACTTGTGTGTTTTCCAATGGTTTTTAATACTATACGTGTATAAATACTACTTTATACCCGTATTTGATTAAATGATCGATATAACGAACTTTGATATAACAAACGTCACTTAATAAATTCTTGATTTTTTTTAACGATTTTATTCAAAAATCTTTATAATAAACCGAAGAGTCTTTTACAAAAATTTATGAAAGTTATAATCCAGATCTGCACGTGAAAAACTGCGTCACGTCTTTATCAGAAACTATCGCTTGATTTTCATGGGATCATACAGGAAATCGGCCTTAAAAAAATTTTGTCGATTTCCGATTATCATCCCATCAAATTCTAAAAATGGAATAATGGATTCACACATTTTACAAATAAATATTCTCATCCCAAAAAATAGTAAAAAGTTCATTTCACAACATTTCCCACCCCAATTTTTTTTAACATATCTTTTTTCCTTTTTTTTTTTTTTTTTTTTTAAAAGGATGTCCCAAGGACGTAAAGTTATCGTTTTAACAGGTGCTAACTCAGGTTTAGGGTAATTAATATTTATACTTTAAACAATTTTTCTTCATTACAAGCTACAAATTAATATCTTAAAAAAAAAAAAAATCATAGCTATGAAACACTAAAACTATTGATACAACATTCAACGCCATATCATTTTATTCTCGCTGTACGTAATATTCCAGCAACGGAAAAGGCCGTTTTAGCGTTAACAATTCCGCCACAACATAAAATTGAAATATCAAAACTTGATTTATCATCATTTACTTCAATTAAATCATTCGCACAAGGATTACTTACGAGAGATTCAACTCTTCCTTTAAATATACTAATATTAAATGCCGCAACGATTAAATCAACATTTAGTATAACCGAAGATGATTTAGAAACGACAATTCAAACCAATCATTTATCATATTTTCTTTTGATTCATTTATTATTAGATAGAATTAAATGGACAACAGAACAACAACAACAACAACAAGCAGATTCTTTCATTTCTAGAATTATTTTTGTTAATAGTTCTTTACATAAACAGAGTGAAGAGCATAAAAATTTTGAAAGTTTGGATGTAAAAAATTTAAATGATAGCAAAGGTTATGATGGTCTTTTATTTTATAGGCATTCTAAATTAGTTCAGATGTTATTTTTTAATCAATTAAATAAGTTACTAGAAAGAGAAGAAAAGGAGAAGGTTTCTTTGATTGCTATTGAACCTGGATTCATGCCTCAAACTGATCTGTCAAGGGAAAGTGCCATATACATTAAACTTTTAATGAAATATATTCTTCCCTTAGCTCCTTTTGCTAGGACACCAGAGCAGGTAATATAAAATTTTTTTATTCGTAGGAGATAAGAAGCAAATTAAAAAAAATAAATTCTCTTTTTTTTTATTCATTTCTTTTCAGGGAGGAACGGTAATTGTTTATGCATCAACGTCACCGGAACTTGAAAAACAAAGCGGATTATATATTAATAAATGTTGTAAGGTTGACAAAGCAAGTGAAGATAGTTATAAAGAAGATTTACAAAAAACTTGGTGGAATATTAGTTGTGATTTAACCGGTTTATTAGAAAAAAAATTACTATGAAACGGACCGATTAATCTTGATAGGAGTATATTTAATATTTGATATTTGATGTTTTTCTTTTCTTATTTTGATTAAACATTGATATCTAATCCTGATAATTCTAATATAATTCTATATGTATATCTAAGGACTGATTGAATAAATATTGTAAATTATGCCACATTAATTTATCTTTATTAAATTTTCTCGTGCCTTTTCACAAAATTCTACCAAAGGCTTAGATTTATGATGAAAATATTGGTAACACGGCGAATTTACATCGTAACGCTTATGCTCTCTTGTCCCGGTTACATCTTCATATTTAACTAAATCGTTTTAAGAATAAAGTTCAATTATTTTATCAAAACAAAAAAAATAAATATTATTATTATTATACCTGGAATGCTTCTTGTAATACTTATAAAACAAATTAAAAATAAGATGGTGATTAATTTCATATTTATTATTTTTTAGAATGAATGAATCCAAATTTTTTAGTTTTTTTGAAAATTCACCTAACTGGCAACCATATATATATTTGACAATTATTAAGTATTGTTATATAAACATGATAAATATGCATCCCATCATTGCACCAATAAATTATTTACATAGTTAACATGAATCGGAATGATATTTTTTAAAAAATAAAAAATAAAAAATTTAAGAGAGTTCAAAATTTGTTTAGCAAAAATTACTAAACCAAATCCGATATCAACTATTTTGGGATTAAATTCGAAACATGTTTTACTTGTCAAGATTAGGAAATTATCATCTAGTCCTTTGTTTGTTTCAAACTAAATCAGGTAAACAATTTAAAATAACGAGCTAGTAGACTGGAAATTAGAAAAAAAAGTTGCAGAATTTAAAAATTTATATGCCTCTTTTAATTGAGCCAATTGATCGAAATTCGATAATAAGGACAAAATAAATATGAAATGTGTGAAAAGAAGAAAGAAAAAAAAACTGAATCCATTTTATTGATATTGGCTTTGTTCAGTTTAAGTTTGAAGGAATTTAAAAATGTTATTGATAGGAATTCAGCAAATGTAAATAAATGAAAACAAAGAAATATAGAAAATTTTGTGCTTTATTGCTTTCATAACTTGATTTTTTAATCCAGTTGAGTATAATCGAGAATTCTTTATATAGTTGTGTGCGTTCGGTATATATTTTATTTATCTTCTTTTTTTTCGATAATCAAATTTTCTATTTTTATAATTCAAAAAAATATTTACAATCGAGATATCTAAAAATAATTTTAAAGGTTTAAAAAAAAAAAAAATGGGTCATACGATTATTTTGATCTCATAAATTTTAATGTCTTTCCCAAGACTCTTTTTTGCCTGAGTATTTTTTAATTCAGGCCGAAACTACAGAGTTTCCATTTTTAGCAAAGTAACATTACACGAAATAAATTTCTTTTTAAAAAGCTCTTATCTCTTTCATCCAAGTTCTCATCAGTTACATGCATTTGAAGTGCAATGCACTAAAATGCACTAGGGAGGTAATCGGCGACAAGTGCATTTTTGACCGACCCCTTAAACAACGATTCTCCCTTATTTAAGTAAGTCAGAAATACTAATATTATTTATTATGTCACTAACCTCTAATTAGTGTAGTCCATTCTAATAACCTAAATTGGTCCTCTCATCTCTGCGAAATGAAAATAGATTTCGAACATAGTAAAAGTCGGATTTACCGAATGGAATTGATCCGTAAATAAATCATTGACTGTTTCCATATTTCATCCCTTCCGTTTTTTTTTTCATTCCTCATCACATGTATATTATATATATCTATCTGTTTAACAATGCTTTTCAATCTAATTGTATAAAATCCAAACTTTATTTTCTTTTGGTGATTGCTATCCGCTCTCTGATTTGTCATGTAAAAAAAATAATAATAATAAAATAGAAATAAAAGATAAAAATAAAAAGCAAATTGAAGCCATAGCCACGTAAATAAATAGTGAATCTGTTGAATTTTGCTGCGGATCTGCGGCATATGCATGATGCAAAAATGCCAAGACTTTTTTTAATAATACACCTTGTTTCGAGATTTTAGATTCTAAAAGGTGGATTGTTTTCATTAATTAATCACAAAGTTTACCCCGTAAACATCATAAACCGGACTTTTTTTGAATTAAAATTTTAATCCAAATCCGGAACTGTATAACATTAAATTTTCTTTTTGTCTTATTACCAGTTTTATCAAGATAATAGGGATAAAATGATAAAATGTATTACCCATCCTATCCTTTAAAGGAAAAAAACTGTTAAAAAAATATAATATATATAAAAATCTAGGGTTGTCATTTGGGAAATATTCTCTCATGATTTTTTTTAGTCAACTAAGCAGCTTGCCTCCAAATATTTGAAAAACCTCATCTTATTGAATGCAGCGATTAATTGTGCATGAACTTCCGATTTTGACATTCAATCCACGAGGAAACTTTAAAATTAAACTTCGAGATGTGATTGAATAACGAAGAATCGTAAGATTTTTATTAATAGATTAACTTAGGAATCGTCCATTTTCATGTTTGTTTTAACTTTATGTTTAGTTTGTTTGAAACAAACATCACGCCACTCCGAGAAAAAAGGATATTATTTTTGACAACTTCCAAGAAGAAATTTCATACTTTCGTTTAAAATTAAAACTTAAACAACAAATGATTTATAATTTGGTTCTAACTTTTTTTTTGAATATCTGAAGAAAGAAAAACATATCGAAAAATGAAGAAGAAAAAAAGATGATAAAACAAGTCGTCGTACGAACAACCTAAATAATAGATTCTGCGGTGCTTAAAAACATTTCTGCACCATACTGTATTTTCGTTCTATGATCTTAACCCATTGTGATTTTAATTGGCATAAAAAATATGTTAAACTACGATTGCATATTTTATTGTACTTTTATATACACAAATATGAAATATGCATGTTTATTTTTTAATATGAAAATGAAAAAAAAATGTGAATCAAAATTTGTCCCTGATTATATTATTTGAGAATGAATTCATAAAAAATAAAAAAATTAAAAATATATTTATTTATATATAAATTTCCAAAAACGGTTAATCAATAGTCACTTTGACATAATAGATTGAAGGGTGCATAAAAACCTGTTAATTAAAAAATAAATTGACCGCCCGGTTTTACAAACTATGGAATTCAAGGTATAAAAGTGAAGGTTAGCTAATAAAAGAAAAAAATCTTCATATATTTACACTTAAATGATTGTTTATTATTATTTTTAAATGTTATTAAAAATTTACTCACAATGGATTTATTCTTTTTGGAAGGTGTATATATGACCTGCGTGTAACAAATAAATCATTTTTTAAAAATAAAATTTCTAAAAATACACTTTTCATTAGAAATTCGAGTGTCCAAGTTCGATTTTTGAAATATGACTTTGAAATATGGCATGATTCCAACTCAAATTTTCTATAAATCATCACGTGGAAGAATCGATTCTGTTCCCTTTTTTGTGGAAGGTTTATTTAATCAGTTAGCACCAATAGAAAAAAACCTTGTTCAAAACCCTACAAGGCAACTTGCACACTTGTGCATTAAAAAAAAAAAAAGCTCATAAATGTTATTTTATTGACACAATCAAACCCTGTAAAATAACGAAAACGGCGTATACAGAAATAGACTTACATAAACAATAAACAATAATATTAACTATTAATGAAACATTTTATATTTTAATTCTGTCTAAATTTAAAAAAAAAAGAATACTATAAAATAACCACGAAAATGTCTGAGGAATCCCCCCAAAAAAATTTTTTTTTTGGATTTTTTCTTCATTCGTCATTTTTCTCTTTATAATAATAATTTTATAATAATAATAATAATAAAAAAAAAAAATTAAGATAAAGGGTTAAGAAATAAAAAATGATGAATGTTAAGTTAATTTTATCCACGTTCCTCTTTGGAGGATTAATTATATTTAATGTAAATGCATTACCAGCATCACTAATAGGTAACTATCAAAAACGATTACCACCATCAGAAATTTTCTTGAAATGATGTGCATAAATTTTTAACAAACTTGATTTCCTCTCTCTTTAGAACGAGATGGTGATACCAGCCTTGGAACATGGCAAATTGTTGGAGAGTAAGTGGCAACCAAACCATATTTATGAATCTTGACATTATAATTCTTTTACATTTCTAATTGTCAACACAAATCTTCTTTCAATTAAATTTTCAATAGATCCGGGGTCAATGCCATGCATGCCTTCTTGGTATCTGCCAGAAAAGTCGTATTTGTAGACAAACGTACGTAAATACGCATCCTTTCATCTCGTTGTTAATTATTGAATGAATAATAATAATTAACTTTCCCTCACTCTCTTTCACTTTTCTTTACCCAAATAGTTGAGGGAAATGCTTTAAAGAGACCAGATGGTATTTCAGCAATATCTGCAGAATATGACCTTGACAAAAATGAAGCTCGACCTCTTAGTATTTATACAAATACCTTTTGCTCAGCGGGAGCATGGTTAGGCAACGGAACTTTAGTTGAAGCAGGTGGAGATAATGGAGATGCCAATTTTCGCTCCGGTAGACAAACAGTTCGAGTTTATGATCAATCCATTGGAGATTGGTATGAATTGGAAGGGATAATGCCATCTATGAGATGGTATCCAACCATGTTAAGCTTACCCAGTGGTAACGTTTTGGTTGTTGGAGGTTCAAAAGCTGCTACAGGGATCAATAAGGAAGCTATCAATAATCCAACTTATACGTATTATCCACCATCCGGAACTGTCATGGAGGATTATCCATTACAATTTTTAGCCGAGACCTTGCCTAACAATTTGTATCCCATGGTACATGTAATGCCAAACTTCGAAGGCAAACCCATCATTTTCCTTCATGCCAACCAACGAAGCATTAGTTTTGATCTTGGTTCTGGAAAAGTCGTTTTTGAATATCCAAAATTACCAGGCGCTTTTCGTAATTACCCACTAACTGGTACTTCGGTCATATTACCCCTTTCCTCTATCGATAATTACAACGCCAGGTTTATGATTTGTGGTGGTAATAAAGCATATGAAATCACTTCAGAAGGAGAAGCCTCTTGTGGTATATTAGATTTAATGGCAGAAAATGCTGAATGGGAAATGAATGATTTCGGTGGTACTCCACGTGTTATGCCAGATGCTACCTTCTTAGTTGATGGTACCATCTTATTTGTTAATGGTGCTCGAACCGGTTTCGCTGGTTATCGTAAAGGTGGAGGTGCCAACGCTTTATGGGTCAATGAAAATCCCGTATTATTCCCGGTACTTTATGACTCTTATGCTAAAACGTTTAAACCACTTGCTTCGTCCATCGTACCCAGAATGTATCATTCCGTTTCTACTTTGGTGCCTGATGGTACTGTCTTGGTCACCGGAAGTAACCCACAAGGAGGTGTATCGCTTAATGTTAAATATCCCACCGAGTGAGTTTCTCTCTTATAAAAAAAAAAACGAAAAAATTTTATTCAAACAAGTTCTAATTAATATTTACTCCATTACTTTTTCTCTAGATATCGGGTTGAAATTTTCTCTCCTCCTTATCTTTTCTCAAATACTCCTAGACCTAACATCATTTCCCTACAAACCTTTGAAATTAACAAAGAAAGGATTAAGGTGTATTATCAGCAAATTGTTACCTTGATTGTTCAAGTTGCAGGCGGTGAACCAAGTTTCAAAGCTTCTCTTATTCATCATGGATTCATCACACATTCACAAAATATGGGTCAGCGTTTTGTTTGGCTCGATGTTGTAAACGTTTGGATGGATACAACAGTCACTGATCAATATATAGTAACGGTTTTATTACCACCAAATTCAAATATAATCGCACCAGGTCCTTCTTTCATCTACCTAATGAATTATGATGCACCTGCCTATTCAGGTGTTGAAGTTTTGCTTAACGAACAACCTGCATAAGAAATGAACTTTATAGAAAACCTTTTTTTTTTCTTCTTTTAAAAGAAAAAAATATATTTAGAATATATATATATATATATATATTTCAATGGAATCTCGTACTTATTTATTATTATATTACCCCCATATAATTACGTTATCTTATCTCCTAATATACGCGTAGTTTTTATGATTAGTTTTGCCTTGTTAAAATTTAATTAAGAATAAGTTGTAAATTTATTAATATAGCATTAAGTTTCTTTAGAAATTTAACTTAGAAATCGTAAATAAATAATCATTCAATTTAATTTTTATAACTAATCTTTCCCAACTCAAATAAAATTTGTTACGCGAAATATGAAAAAAAAAATAATAAATTTGAAGTATTTGTTTCTCAATAAAATATAACATGCAAACTTTAAAAATTGATCTTAAATTTTAGACTATTCGGGTCCCTTTGAATGAAACCCCGTTTTAAAGAACCCGGGTACTTTATCAGATATAAAAATTTTGGGATATATATTAATTATATATAATATATTGGAAAAGTGACACACAACAATCGAAATATTTTTCTTTCCTGAAATTTATTAACGAGTTTCCCGGGTTCACTATTTGTAATTCATAAAGATCTGCTAAGCCACCAGATCCTATGATCTACTGTATACGTAGTACTTGATTATTTATTACGCATATCATATGGGGCCTTTGCCGGAAAAATAAAAAAATTAGTTTAAAAATCATATTTAACATATAAAAGTGAAATTGATTTTTCCCGGCAGTTTCCTCCCTTTCTATTGCAAAGGCCCCATATAACTCATCTTAAATATTTTTTTATTAGTTTATTTAAATATATATTTATTTTATATATTTATATTTAAACTTGACATGAAGAGCTTATTTAAAAAGAAGATATGATAGATGTCATTTGGAATATCAAGAATGCTGGAAATAATTAAAACATTAAATTATCTTATATATTTTTTTTTATTTTATTATTTCGAATTTTATTTTTATTTTTATTTTTATTTTTGTTTTTATATAATTATGTTAATCACTGAATTATTGTATTATATTTACTTGTATATAAAAAAATTTTAAATGTTAGGGTTATGATTATCAAAATGATATTTCACATTATTTTTCTTTTAAAGAAATTATAATTTAATCATTAATGAATCTCAGATCAATCTCTATGGAATATAAAAGAAATGTCTGAATAATGTTTGAGGAATCTATTACTATAAAAAGTTAATTAAATTTTCAAACATATTATAATATATCAATCATTAAACAAATTAATAAATTATGATTGTCAATTTTTCACATGATAAAATTTTCATGATGAATATATATTTTTTTGATTTAATACTAATAATTGTTTGTCTATATTCATTGATATTTAACAAATAAAGTAAAAAAAAAACCTAATTGTAATTTTTTAGTTTTAATATCATAGCTAAATAATGCTAAATCAAATAGTATACTTTTAAGTAAGAGTATGAGAATGTTAAACAATTATTATAAGATAATTTAAATAGATATATCATAAGAAGTTCTAATTTATATAATCAGACTTTTTATAATAAATAGTTATTCAAACATGTAAATAATTACTTGATTTTTATGATATAATACTATATATTTACATTGTTTATTTTATATCAACTCTGACAAGTTTGTAGAAGTTTAAGCAAAGATTGATATCAAAATAAAAACTATTATAGAAGAAATCATTTAAATAACAGAAACTATAAGAGATATTATTTGTATAGCAGAAGTAATGATAGATATTGTTCACATTAGTGATAGTAAATTATAAGGTCTTTTGACTTGAAATTAATAATAACAATAAAGTCATTTGAGGTCATTTGAGGTTATTTCAAGGTTATTTCAAGATCTTTTGCCAAATCTGGTTCATGTAACAAAAGCTATAAAAGATAACGTTTACATTTTATGTATTTATTTGATAATGATGATTATAAGATAAAGGGTGATGATAGTATTCCGCAAAAAATCTGATTCAATCTGACGGATTTGGATTTAGATTCAGATTCAATCTATCAGATTCAGATTTGGATTCAGATCTGATTTGTTGGATTTGAAATAAAAAATGCCACCCTGAAGTCAGACGCAGCATTTATTATTAAAAAAATTTAATTTATAATAATAAAATGCCGCCTGAAAGTCAGACGCAGCATTTATTATTAAAAATATTTAATTTTTAATAATAAAATACTGCCCAAAAGTTAAACACAGCATTTATTATTAAAAATTAATTTTTATTAATTTTTAATAACAAAATGCTGTCCTGAAAGTCAGAGGCAACATTTATTAATAAAAAATTAATTTTTATAAATTTTTAATAACAAAATGGCATCCTAAAAGTCAAAGGCGGCATTTGTTATAAAAAAATTAATGTTTAATAATAAAATACCACCCTGAAAGTCAGATGCAGCATTTATTAATAAAAAATTAATTTTTATTAATTTTTTATATTAAAATACCACCCCAAAAGTTGAACGCGACATTTATTATTAAAAAATTCATTTTTAATAATTTTTAATATTAAAATGTCACCCCAAAAGTCAAAGGCGGCATTTATTAATAAAAAAAATAATTTTTATTAATTTTTTATATTAAAATGCCACCCCAAAAGTCAGACGTAGCATTTATTATTAAAAAATTCATTTTTAATAATTTTTAATATTAAAATGTCACCCTGAAAGTCAGAAGCAGCATTTATTGTTAAAAAAAATTTATTTTTAATAATAAAATGCTGCCTAAAAGTCGGACACAGCATTAATTATTAAAAAAATTTAATTTATATAATAAAATGCTGTCCAAAAGTCAGACATAGCATTTATTATTAAAAAGTTAATTTTTATTAATTTTTAATAACAAAATGCCATCCTGAAAGTCAGAGGCAGCATTTATTATTAAAAAAATTAATGTTTAATAATAAAATACCGCCTTGAAAGTCAGATGCCTCATTTATTATTAAAAAAATTTAATTTACATAATAAAATGCTGCCCAAAAGTCAGACATAGCATTTATTATTAAAAAAGTTAATTTTTATTAATTTTTAATAACAAAATGCTGTTCTGAAAGTCAGAGGTGGCATTTATTATTAAAAAAATTAATGTTTAATAATAAAATGCTACCCCCAAAGTCAGATTCGGCATTAGTGATACCTGACTAAACTCTTTTTTGAAAAATTGTAATTTCATTAAAAGTTTCGTCTCTTTAATATTTTTATATAAATAAATATAAAATTATTGTATTTTTTAATGTATTTTAATTCAAGG
>CAMKVN010002264.1:0-14367 GCA_946474995.1 Funneliformis geosporum
GTTCAGAGAAAAATTTCCATACAAAGCATTTTTTTGGTCTAGATGGCTTCTTTTTTGCTGATACTAAACTTTCTTTCTCAATATTAATATCATCCACAATCAATGAATGATTAGAAAATTTACTACTATCGGATTTGAATTCTTCACTTGGTTCAGGGTTTGGTGTATTAGGAATATATTCTTCATCTTCAGAATCCTGAGAATCGACAGTTTCATTCGAAATTTCTAATAGTTGTTGTTTTTCTGCTTCTAAAGCTTCAATCTTTCTTCGTTTAGCACGTGTAGTTGTAGCCATATTGCTAAGAAGAATGTTTCGTTTGATTAGAACAAGATCTACTATTTTTATCTATTTTTATTTATTTTGTGTAATCGATTTTTGCCGATTAATCGGATTAAATAAAAATCGATTTAAAATCGTTACAATTAAACGATTTTAACCGAGTTTGAAAATTTTAATCGATTTTAGTTTCGATTTTCGATCTTGGCGATTTTCGCAGTTTCGATTCCGATCCCTACATTCAATTCATTTATACATAAAGAAATTTACTCTTCTCGGCCAGATTGACTATATTAGTATAATATATAATGATATTTGCCATCTCAGTGTTAGAGATAAGCCACTTAATTTTTAACGTAATTAAGTTTTGTTATCAATCTCGTTATTAAAGTTGATACGGATTGGTATTACTGTAATACGAATTTTAAATTGTGCAACATATTACCAATATAAATATAATTTCTTGTAAAATTTTCAATAAATTTTCCAAATGAATTCTGAAATTTATTATAATAAAAACGGAGAACTGTGTATTAGGTGTAAAAATCCTTATTCTCATGTAGATGTGACCGATGACGCAGAAATCCGCTGGTGTAAGAAATGTTCAATAAAATACGTACAAGAAAATGAATGTACTTGGAGTGGGGATAAAAAAATTGATGATTTCATAAAGAGAGAACAACAAAAGTCGAGAACTCCAATAGAATTTTTTGAGTGGATACCTTATGAAAATTTTAAGGATATTGAGCAAATCGGTAAAGGTGGATTTGCCACAATTTATTCCGCAATTTGGAAAAATTCTTTAAAGGTTTATAATGAAACCAATAATAGCTGTGATCGGTATGAAGACATGGCTGCCTTAAAACGTTTGCATGGTGTAAAAGAATTTACCGATGAATTCTTAAACGAGGTAAATTAACGGTACGGTTGATGACTAAAAATTAAAAGTACCACATGTATTAATCTAGATTAAAATTATTTTAATAGGTTATAAATTGTCCAATTGGTTCTTTCGACAAGGGATTGCTTAGATGCTATGGGATTTCACAGGATCCTGAAACAGAGGAATATATCATGGTTCTCGAATTGATGTGCGGAGGAAATTTACATGAATGGTTGAATAATAATCAAAATAAACATAAATGGGCGGACAAATTATTCCTGCTTCATTACATAATCAAGGGTCTCTATAATATTCACGAGAAAGGATTAATTCATAGAGATTTCCATTCTGGAAACCTCTTGGTAAGAGAATATTCTTCCAGATTTGCGTGTATCTCGGATTTGGGATTAAGTGGTCCGGTAAATGATGAAGATAGGATAGATAATGGAATTTATGGAGTCATGTCTTACTTACCTCCGGAAGTATTAAATCATAAACCGTACACACAAGCTGCCGATATTTATGGTTTAGGAATGATTATGTATTTGATTGCTACTAGTTGTCAACCATTTCATGGTGTAGCTCATGATCATCTTTTATCGGTAGACATATGCCATGGCGTCCGTCCTGAATTTAACAGAGAAGAAATACCTAATTTTTATCTTGAGATGATGGAAAGTTGTTGGGATCAAGTTCCTTCCAAGAGAATAACTTCTAAAGAATTATATGAATTATCATCCGCTTGGTGGCTAGACAATAAAGGTATTAAAGAAAATTTAAAGGATGAAGTAATAGATCAATTAAAAGGTTATGATGATTATTTACTATCTGCTGAAAAACAAATTCATCCTCAAGCTATATATACTAGCAGATTGATAATTACTTGGTAATTATTTAATCTTGTTTGTAATATTTGTTTAATTTGGATTCATTATCTAATTTATTCATATCTTATTTATCATTTAAACATAGCGATTCCTTGGATAATCTAGGAATATGATTGGTATATTTGTCTATATTAAATTTTTATATATAAATATTTATTATATTTTAACTGCACTGTATTTCTTGAAATATAATTTATCAAATCTCCTCTTTAAATGTGGAAACAACTAAGTATGAAGGTTTGTAGTAAAATAAATAATATACTTTATGGGAAATAAATAAAAGAAACTGTTTATGCTGCTGCTTTTGGTAATATCGGTGTTCAAAATTGAATTGTTAAAAAGTTTATTTTTTATGATAATAATTGTTTTATTCAAAAGTTAAATCAATCTATATCTTCATAAAGTGTCACGTTGACGCCATTAGTATTAAAGATATCTAATAATATAAAAGATCATGTAATATTTTAAGCGAATTGCACAGATCAACCACATATGGTACTTCCAAAATTCTGAAATTCCATCAAGGTCTTTACGATACGATATAAGCTTAAAGAAATTTATTTTCCTTTAAAATATTATTATATTATTTATAATTCATCCAAGAACATTTGGTATACGAATATAATTTTGATAACGGAATCAATAGCAGTTTATATATTAATAAAAATTGCGAAATAAATTCTTCTAATCTTCAATTACTTATTTATTACATTTGCAATGGTCAAAAAAAAAGGATTCTAGATTCTAAATTACAAAATATTTACATCGCATCTAAATTACTTATACAAAATTTAACTTTCAAAATAAATAAAATTTGTTACAACCAATTAAAATCTTAGCCGCTTCTTCCTATCTTTCAAGTTTTATTTTATAATTATAAACTTCAACCTCCGTACTATACAGGGGAATGCATGCCCAATTTGGTGTTAAATTCCAATTTTGATCTCTTTTGAAATCTCGTGTATTCTTTTCTATCATGTATTTTCACCAATTCTTGTATTGGTATAAAAATTATAGGTGATAAGAATCCGATGAGATAAATATAATATGGAATTTCTTTAAGCGTTGAAAGTGGTCCTGGTAGTAATGATACGGTAGTGAAAATCGCTTGAAAGATTAAACTAATAATAAATAAGGTATTTATTAAACTTAATTTAAATAAAGATAATTTTTTTTCTTAAGAAAATTTTAGAGTTACCTTATAATCACAGATAATATCCAAATTTTATTCTTAAACGGAAGAAATTGTCTTAAAGATAACGTTCGATGAACAAATGTGGATGATAACATACCTGGAAAAATTATCAATCATTAATATTCATATTCATTCTCTATTAACAAACTATATATATCACGTATTACTTACTTATATACCACACAAATATGAATAATGTGAAGTTTTGCGAATATAATACAACCCATTGCTGCTCATATTTCCATCTCAACCATCCATCTCTTCCATAAGACCCAAATATTATAGATTCATCAGGATCATTAGTTAACGTACCATTTAAAAAGTATAAACATCTATCAATGATGGAAATTTGTATGTTAAAAGTGATATAAAATTGATGAAATACTAAAAAAAATGAGATATAAATAGTAAAGTCCATACCCAGAAAAAACCGTGAGACACATTAATACAGGTAAAATGAATCTCAAGAACCAATATACCAAAAATCTATTCAAATCCTTGAGGTGTTCTATGTTCTTGACTTAAAAAAAAAGTGAGAAATTTGAGTGGTCAGCACAAACGATAGAAATTACAATGAACGTCGTTAACCAACCTGTCATAGTTGTCATAGTATCAGCTTCATGTGGATTAAATAAAAAAGAAAACGCTAATATAGGGGAAATTATCCAAGTAATCCATAATATATGATATCCAGTAAGTGCAGGTGGAAGAAATAAAATATACGAGAATAACAAGAGCATGGATATTGATAAATAAGTTCCTAGCATAAAAGCAATTCCCTAATGATGATTATGATCGATTAGAGTATAATATTGACAAGTAAAATTTATAAAATACTTTGTAAAACATATATACCATTTTCAGGCAGTTAATTAATCTTCTGGCTTCCCTTATAACGTCAGTTAATGCATACAGGCTAGTATCATAATGCATGAATAACCCACATGGTAAGGTGGTAAAAGCAGCGCCAAGGGCCATTGGAGATTGTCCTTTATCAATATTACCATTATAATGACATAACCCGTTTCTTGTTTGTGCTTTAGTATGTGTCGGCTCCATAGCGACACTCACATCTGCCTATTAAAAAAAGAAGTTTGACTTTGTTAAAATGAAATTTTTAATGACAAATTATTCCTAAAATAAAAAACACGCACAACAGCAAACGAATGAGTATTTGAAGCATTTAATGCACTTCCAATACAACAAACAACTTCTCCATAATCTTGAAATATTTTAATCATCTCACGTGTCGTCTCGGGAGTGCATTCTGCAAATAACGACACGTGTAATGGAATATCGTCCACCTCTTCTAGATGTTCTCTTATATTATCTATTCCACGGGGAAGGCGTGCTTTAATATCATGAGATTCTAAATACCCGTCACCGAATGAATTTTCATCACCTGGCGATGATAAAAGTATACAACTGTTCCAATCTGTTTCAAGTCCAAGTCGTTCACCATAAGCTAAGAAAAAAAAAATTGAAAAAAAGGAGTCGATAAATTGCTAGATAAAAGGGATAGTTTAAAATTATTCGTTTCGGACCTTTGCTTTCCCTCTCAGCTGTTGGAGAAAAGTAAACAAATCGGATGCCAGCAGAATTTAAATCCTCAATAAAATTGCACACATCCTAAAAAAAAAAGAAGGTTTTCAATGCATAGTTAATAATAGGTTTATAAGTATTTGAATTATACGTAAAACAAATTTTTTTTTTACATACCAATTTAGGCTGGTGACAAAGTGTGGCCATCGCCAGAAAAATCTGTCCCTGAATAACTTCATGATAAAATCTCTCCTCGTCTTGTGACGAAATTGTATTCTCATCAAACAAAAAATCATGCAGCTTAGCTTCCAATTGATCGGCCTTCAATCTTTTAAGCCTAACTATTTGTGATAAAGAAAGATCAAGATCATCATTTTCTTCTTCCTCAGCAATTTGATCTATTTCAGGAGGGTTTGGTAAAACAATGTAGGTTCCACATGTCTCATTAGGCGAATCTTTCAAAAATGGAATTCTTTTGTGATTTTCAACATTTATAGGTCGATACGCGTATGCAATACATTGCATATCATTTATTACGGAATTCTCATAAAAATCATAAATCTTATTCTCAATCTAGAAAACGAGTAAAATTTATGAAAATATATAATAGAAATGAAGTTCATTACAAGGTGTTAATTTTCACCTCTTCACTCATGGCTTGTAATCTTTGACCATCCCAAAAATCAGAACAGTTATCGAGTATAATTTCAATGTTGCCGTCAGAAAGCAATTGATATCCGCCTGGAAAAAAAAAAGTTGACAAAATATATTATTATGCCATAAAAAATTATTAGTGAAAATCCAAAGAAAAAAAATGTATACTTTGTCCTTCTTCTTCATA
Source organism: Funneliformis geosporum (assembly GCA_946474995.1). NCBI lineage: Eukaryota > Fungi > Glomeromycota > Glomeromycetes > Glomerales > Glomeraceae > Funneliformis > Funneliformis geosporum. The sequence continues at coordinate 5,626 of CAMKVN010002264.1, forward strand.
AATAGAAGAAACCATGCTGGGCACTTCCCACTGGTCATTCCTTATTCGTTCCTGTAATGAAGGATGACATGGGGCACTAGTAAAAATCTCTTTTTTCTTTGCAAATGCATTAAGAGCATCATCCGTAAAACCTATTTCTCTACCCAGGCGACACAAACACGCTAAAAACGAACAATTTAATGTTAAGATGTTGAATAAATAACGACAGAACTTCAAAATAATTTAGTACGACTTACATTGTCGTGCTGGCTTTGACTTTGTATGAATACAAAAACTTGAATATTTACGATGTTGATGTTCGCGTTTTCGACCTTTTAAAACACCACAATTAGTGTTTAATAGAAGATTGAGTCCCAAAGGTTTTAACCGACTGAAATTATATTTTAAAATTTTTTTTTAAAAAAAAAAAAGAAAAATATTTCAAATAATAATTTATCAAAGACATACGATAAGTGCTGATTCCAATCTTGATCTTCAAATTTAACACCGAATTCGGTGCTCGGATCTTCAGCGATATCAAGTAGAGTATGATCTTCATTTGCATTAGGGAAATATATTTGATCAACCGAGGCAAACGGCTATAGAATTCGGATGATCGAATGGTGAGTAAAATCACGTGTAAAATTTATCATAAAAACAACATTAATATTTACAGATGAAATTGTCCCTTCTCTATCAATAGAACAAATAATTGTGGTGCTTCCAAGTGACTCAAACAAATTCGTTGATCTTGTCAGCGACGTTCCATCCCATTTCGTGAGTAAATATCTGAACTTATTCCATAAAGCACCTAATAAATTGGTTAATTAGTTAAAAATATACAGGGATCAAACAAAGTACAAGAATAATGCTATAAATACCGCTATCGATGTGCACATTTTTTGTTGGTGGGGGAGCCTCAGCATCAAATTCATCTACTTCATCATCGTCTTCATACCCGGTATCAGAAATTTGTAAAGTTTCAAATAATACGAGCAGCGTAGCGTTCGAGAAACTACGAACAATCAGCCAAAGCGTAGGAAAAGGCAATGGTATAATTGGGAGTATAGCATATATAGGAAGCACTACCAAAAGTTCAAAAGCTTGATCTAAATGTCCATTTTTTGAGATAGCCTCTTTTAAAATAAACCTAAACAGGTTGATCCCAACAGCCAGTCCAAACACAAAGAAAAGTATTCGATAAAAGAATTTTCGTAAAACATCTACTTGGTTATATATAATTGTAGCAGGTCTTTCTTGAACTAATGCGGCCTTTAAACTGTTAGCCCAAGGAGTTTCCAAGAGAACAAATTGATATCTTCCCCTATTTTGAACATGTTGTTCCCATACTTCTTTTGATGTCATATCATTGAATAATGACGGTTTAAACACATGACTAGCTTCCAAAATATTATTGGAAGAGACACTCGAGGAAGGTCCTTTTTGTATTAACATCATCTTACATGGTGCCACGTCACCATACAACATTTCAACAACGTCACCTTCTACTAATAAAGTCGTAGGGAAGCTACGAACCACACCATCACGGACGACTTTTGCTACCGTGAGTGAAGGAACGAATGGAATTTTAATGTTCTATATAATATAAAGATGAATCAATAGATCAATAAATCAATTAATCATTCATGCGATCGTGATATACCTGTATTGTGTTCATGTCACTCTGCTTCAATTGGTCTAATATATGTTGGGCACGTTCATTAATCTCGTTTAAACCCAGCTGTTTTTCTTTGATATAGATAAATACATTAAATATACATATCAATAATATCAAAGTTGCTTCAATCAAAGTTGTGGTGAATCGAATTTGATATATGTCGCTTTTTAACATGCCATATATGCAAAAAGCAAACAAAAGGACGATTGATAAGATTGTGAGAATTAAATCGGGACCAATTTCTTTTATATCTATGATTAAAATTTGAATAAATCTAGTTAAGCAACCCATTCGCAATTTGCAATAAATAAAAATGGTTCACTTGTAATAAATATTTACACGTCGAAGTCAGAATATGTTTTCGGTGTTCTGCAAGTATGTTATTGACAACTTCGATGAGTTTTCTGAATAAAATAATTAGAATAAAATCATTATTATTTAAAAACGAGAAAAAAAAAATTTAAAATCAATACTTGCTCTGATGCCTGTTTACTATGTAAGCCACGTTCCTTTGAACCAGAATTATTTTCATTACCAACGACCAAATCATCAGGCAATTCCGGAACTTCTTCCTCGAAATTGTAACATCGCATATTGTTACCACCTTGATTTAACTCCAACTCAATCATATATTCTTCATCTCCTTGTATTTGTTTTAAAACTCTTAAAGGTGCGGTATCACTTGAAGTATTATTATTCGAATTTAAAGATTTGACGCTATTAGCTTTATAAATTTCGCTTTTGATGAAAAGGTTATCATTATCTTGAGTAATTGATGTATTCAATCCTTGAGAATTTTCAGAATTTTCCTCCATTTATTTTATTATAAGATACCTTTTTTTTTTTAAAAAAAAAAAAAAATTAAAATGTTCGTAGAGTAAAAAAAAAAAATTTTTCAAAAAGTTTTGAAATACGTTTATATATATATGCACGACTAATTTGTGATCAGCACAAACAATACAGCAGCGTGATGATCGACCCGTGCATTTAACATAATACAAAATAAGAATAAGTTTTTTATTAAGGCTCGCCAACTAATTTATAAGTAATGTCCAAATTTTCGTCAATCCAACCAGCATACATTAGTTGTACCCAAAGCATTGACAGAGCAAGAAAAGACCACATTGATATTAAATTTGCAATTCTTATATTACAAGCTATTCTAATGTTTGAGGACATATAATCGTACGTTGCCGGACAATAAAATGGAATATAACCGATCTCATACCATGTATAATGTGTGTATAAGACTGTAAGGAAACACGTGTTTGGATTAACACTGTACTTTCTAAAAGAAAAAAAAATAAATTTCATTGATAATTACCCGCGACAATTATCCACAATAAAATTAGCCACCTATTAATTATTAAAATGAGATATTAATTGCTTTAATAAAGGTACTTCAGCTGTTACATGACATGACAAAGATAAATACATTAAGATTTTTTGTAATCCATATCTCGATATCGTCACTATAGAACAACAATTTGCTATGATAAGACCAAATAACAGGACTGTAAATATTCAAAGTCAGAATTAAACCTCATTTTTAAATAAAACAATGGGTTATTTATTGAAAAAAAAAATCTTACATGGACCGAATATCGCCAGAATTAAATACCTGAATAACAAATGCTTTTAACTTTTTTTACCAAGTTATAATTAAATCATTCAAATTGTATGAACTTACGTAAATTCGAGAGCAAAATATAAAGGTAACTCATCGTTAGATTGTGCAAAGAGTATTATCTTTGTAATCTCTAGGAAAATTTTAAGAAAACAAATACATTTATAATCTGCCAAATGGCATGGAAGGGTAAAAACAAAAAGAAAAACTGACCGACCTAGGGCAGGACATGCTAATAGTAAAATAAACAATGGAATTCCTAGTAATATCCCCAAAAGAAATCTACAAATTTTTAAAAACATGAGAAATAATTTATTCTCGAAACAACTCATTTTTATTACTTTATAGATTTCGGTTGTTTTCCATTAAAGAATTAGTTCTTATTACGAGAAGGCTTAGACTATTGATGCTAAGCCAAATACTTGCGTGCTGCGCCTTAATATGGCTTCACAAGGATCTCTTTTGGCCAAATTTATAAAATATAAATGGATTTTTCTAATTTCAGGATTTTTTACCTAAGAACGAACAAAATTTATGGATCAACGGTCATAAAACATTTGGATTTCATATGAAGTTTGTGATATACAATAAATACCCCTTGCATCTGAATTATAAATCAATTTTTTGAACTAGTCGACACGAAATTTAAGGAATAATGATGTTGATTATTTAATCTTTTAAAGCCAAGAAATTGGAGGAAAAATAATAGGATCTTATTAACCAAGAAAGCAACTCGTTCGAAAGAATCTTCGCTTTTCCCTTTTCCCTTTTCCCTTTTTTTATATTTTTTAATTAAATTTTGTGCCATAGAAATAAATATATGTATTCATTGATCAAGGAAACACAATAGAATCTTACTATGTAAACGATTCTAAATATGAGATGTATATTTTCTTAATAAATTGAGTATGAGAATATAAAATCATTAAAAGTCATATTTTGAATTTGCGAATTATTTCTATATTTGGAGACTCATTCTACTCGATAGCAAAAAAAGAGATCGACTTAAAAAATAATTATTTTACACTTAATTAATTAATTATTAAAGAAATAATTTTGAAAAGCAAACTCGAGCGAGCTTATTTAATTAAATATTAAATTCCATTTTGAACTGGATATAAATTCTAAATAACATGTTGAATAAACAAACTAAAAATTTTAGCCTGATCTTTTTATCGATATCCCTTATGGTTGCATGTTTCACTTATAAAACATACAACCAATGAATGTAATTATATTAATTCGGTGAATTCGAAAAACAATTTGGCAAAGATAACCGTAAATTTACATTACAATTGGCAGAATGTTTAAAGTTACATTTCAAATTAAAATTCATCTGTGAACGTCATACGCAATTTGGTGATATAATAATCACATGCGCATTCTATTATATTTATATCCTTGTGAATCAATTTTCTTGTGGAATAACAAGATTATATTTGCTAAAACAAAAAAAAAATTTTTTTCTCGTTTTTTTCTCTTATTGTCTAAGTTGTTTCGAAGAATTAATTATTTCCTTGAAGGTATATTATTATTATTTTTGATTAAGGAATAATTAATAATTTGAAGTTTTTTTTTTTTGACATCAAAAATTGGCGCTCTTTTATGAAAATTCTGATTGGACGTATTCTGGTATCATATCAGGTCATTCTTATCAATCTAATCGCCGTATAGTAAAAGTACATTAAATCGATCATGTGGGTTTGAGAAAAGTATTTTGATCTACTACATATTTTAACCAAATTTAAAATTTATAAGTTTATTTTAAATTATCTTCATGTGAGAACATGTTGAGTATCAAAAAATTTTTTTTTTACATAAAACAAAACATTTTCTTATAACCTTATAACGGCTTACTTATTATGATGATTTTTATTATCTTTATTTTCTTCGTTCCTCTTATTTTGTGGAAATTATTATTTAATGACAAAGAGAATAACATGTCGTCTTTAGATAGAGTTGATAAACTTGCCAGATATATCTTTTCATATTCTTTTGGAGTCTTCTGGAGTATTGTCTGCGTAGGTATTCCTATCCTAATAGAAAAGTTTATTAAACGTAAAGAAGTTTTTGTCAAAAAGGACAGAAGTAATTGTAAGTTTTCTTTATTATGCATTTATTCATGATACATATCATGAAATCATTTATGTAATTCTTCATATTCGTTTCATTGTTAGATGAATCAAGGTTATACACGGAATGTTCAGATTTTGGACAACATAAAACATTAGAGGTAGAAGGGAAATCTTTTCATTACTTTGAGTCTGGAGATGTATCAAAGCCTTTAATTTTGTTTTTGCATGGTTTTCCCGAGGTATTTACATTAAAAATTAATAAATAAAAATATTTTTATGTTATGAATATCTAACGATATGGTTGCCTTCTATTTATTTAGTTTTGGTATTCGTGGCGGTTTCAACTCCGAGCACTTCGAGATATGGGGTATCATTTAGTGGCCTTGGATATGGTAAATATCAACAATAAAACAATCCCGATTATGTTAAATGAGCATCTGATTTATTTTTATTATTTTTTTTTTATTTTTATTTTAGAGAGGTGCCGGCGGAAGTTTTAAACCACGTGAAGTGCATAATTATAACGCGAATTTATTGTTGGCCGATATACGTGAAATCATACAAAAATTAACTCAAAATGGACGTGCGGAATGTTTGGTCGGTCACGACTGGTAAATAAAATATATTAATATATATTTTTATATGTATATATGTATATACGTTTTTCCTCAAAAATTATAATTCATATCATCATGTTATTACAGGGGTGCTTTAATCGCATGGCAGGCCGCAGCACAAAGTTGGGAATGGGATCAATATCAGGACCATTCAGGATACATCGACCGACTAATAATACTAAATGGTCCACATACGGGCGTAGTTGCCCTAAATGTTTATTCACGATTTAACGACGTCTTTCATTATCGCAATTTAAAATCTTTAATAAGCAATCCTATATCAACTATTACAAATTCTTGGAAATCACTTCAACCTTGCTTTGATCAAGCGCTTAAATCATTTTATGTAGGTATATTCATGATGCCAAGTCCAATCGGAGAAACCTGGTTTTCTATAAAAGATTTTGAAATATATGAAAAAATTTTAAAAACTCTTCCAAGTGAAACAATGACTGAAGAGGATATTAACCTTCATAAGGCAGTTTTTTGCGCGAATGATCTTGCTTGTCTTACGGGCGGTTTGAATTACTATAGGAGCAATGCTGCGAGAGGATTTTTTGAAGATCAAAAAAGACGCGGGATTAAGCAACCCGGTTTTATTGGAATCCCTACTTTGGTTATTTGGGTACGTACTTGAATTAGTCTAATTTTTTTTTTTAAAAAAAAGTAGTAAATGAATTTTAAATTTTTTTTTTTTTAAATTCATAGGGAGATCAGGATAGGTATCTAAATAAAGACTTATGTACACTCAATCTGGAAAAGTTGGTATCAAATCTAAAAATTGTACATATTCCCGAGGCTCAACATTTTGTTCAAGAAGAATGTCCTGATAAAACTAATGATATAATGAGGAGGTTTATAACGAGTCAAGGAAATCTCCATGATCTTGATGAAAATAAAGTCATAGATTAATATAATTAATATAATATAATTTAATAATTAATAATAAAATTTGGATATTAATTAATTACGAAATATTAATATGCACCATTCATAATCGTTTTATTATAAATAAAAAAAACTGGAATGATCTACAATGGCAGTTAAATTTATGTTAGTTACCATTAATAGTTTATCTTTTTTATTAAAATGAATAAAATGGCCACCAAGGCAGGTTAGGCTTATAGCAACAACAATACAATATTTGTATAGTTATGGGTACAGTACGCAAAGCTATTATTTATGTTAATAATAAAAGAGGTTTATTTCTGCGGTGAACTTTATCTAATAAAGGATCTAAAACACCGAAATCAGGAGGGGGTTTTTGTTCTAGTATTATTTCGAATTTATATTTTCTTAATAATGAAGTTACCAATGTCATAACTTCGATAGTAGCGAAATTTTGTTAGAGGCTGTCAAATTTTAATGTAAAAAATTATTAAAATGAAAATATCAGTAATCATTCATTTAGGTCGGTAAAGAATACATAACATAATTTTGGAACACAATTAAAACAGACAAATTTATATTGGCTCTGTTTTAAACCATTCTCAATATTTAATAATGGTTCGGGTTCAAATATATTTGTATCTTTACCCAAATTCTCTCTCATCTCTGCATACTAAATCGTCGAAGCAGTTCATTTTTAAGACAATACTGTCAAAAAAAGTGTAAATTATTATGTAAAATAATTTAAAATTTTACGAGTTAAATTTTCTTTGTGCATGTATATTCAAATTGCTTAACGTCTTCATGTTTTGGAATGGGATATTCTTCTGAGAGCAATCGTTCATCAACTTTTCTTTAACAGCATTAGATTATACGAGAGGGTCTGTGTAGTCATGTCGCGTCTAAGCAAATTTTTTTTAACTTTTTTTAAAAAATAAATATAAAATAAAAATAAAATAAAAAATATTAAATTTTAAGAACGAACGTACCTGCAACAATTAAATTCAAAATAACCCTTAATTATTTATTGTTTCAAATTGAGCGTTTATAAAAATATTAAGAATATCTTTTGGATTTTTCAAATTTCCACATTTCTACGTTGTTTGATTATTTTATAAGCGAAATCCGATAAATAATTACGCATTTTAAACAAAGGGTTTGAAATCCTACTAAATCGAATGCCGTTGCAAACTTTATTGGTTATTTGTGATTTTTCAAACATTTCAAGTTCAATCCGAATGTAATCTTTATGAAAGAATCCAAGGTGAATCTGAAAAATAAAATAATTATTGCAAGTCAAAGATTTTATCACGTGCCTTTGCTTTCATTGATTTTTAATAATTTTCCAGTGTTTTCTTCAAATTCAACACAGATAATTTCGCGGATATTTTTTGCGTTAAATAAAATGACTTGTTAATTTTCGTTCGAATTTCCTCGTAAAAAAAAAAAAAAAAAAAAAAAAAATTACGTGTCGTAATATTTACGTGTTTCATAAACATACATACTGAAAATACCATCACGAATGAAGTTCGAGTAGATTATAAGAGTGCATTGTATTTTTTTTTCTCATCACAGCTTTAATATTATAGTTTTGAACATTATAATTATTAATGTACGTAAAAAAAAAATAAGAGTACTTGTATTAATTGTAGTAAAGATTTCGATAAATTACATGAGATTTCGTGGTAATCATAAATTACCTAGCTTCAATTGCACTAAGAAAATAAATTATATAATTTGAAACTTTTTTCTAACAAGCAAATAAACTATAGATTCAGCTTATAATAAGGAAGCTCCTAAATGTTGTTAGCTTAAACGGTTCGTCGTTAAGTTAACTAAGATTATTTGCTAACAGGGAGTTTAAGTACGTCTAAACTA
>CAMKVN010002265.1:0-14359 GCA_946474995.1 Funneliformis geosporum
GCACTACCAGTTCAAAAAACACCTTTCGCTTCGACCCAAAAGACAAGCAACCTAAAACCGTCGCCTCTTCGTCTAAGTCTGCCCCTGACCCTAGTTCCCTCTCCGACGAAGAAATTGTTGCAGATACTTTTGTTCCAAAACCCACTCCGCCTCCCAACGTTTTGGATAAAGATGAATATGTTCCTATTGAGGATGATGAGAACATGGAAACTGACGGTCGTGATTTCATCACTATTCCAAGACCAACCGCCTTCGCTTGCGCTTCTACCATCAACAAAACAGCGAGAGAACTTACCACTCAAGTTATTATTAAGACCATCAACAACCACTTCGCCCACAATGACGCGTTCAAAGGCGTCAATGTTCGTCGCGTCAATTTTGTTCATTCCGCAGTGATCTACTTTGCTGATCAGGAGTCGATGATCTCCGCCTCCTCTATGAAATTCCCCGATTTGGGAATTGACCATCTTGTTGATTACAAAGAATATAAGAACAACATGCGATTTCAACAACGTACCCTGCATATCACCGACATTCATCTCAATGTGAAACAAGACTCCCTCACCTCTATTTTTACTAAATATGGTAAAATCACAAATGTTAAAATGCAGACACGAGGCATGTGGCAACATGCTTACGTTACTTACGAAGATCCCAACGCCATTCAATTGTTTTACACTCAATGGTCACGTTACCTATACAATGACTGTGTAAGAGTTTATCCGGCTGACCTCACCCCTGATCAGGTGAAATACAGAAATGATATTCGCTTCAAATTGACCAATCTTCCCTTTGGAACAACAGCACGTGATTTGCAAGATATTATTATCGCCACTCAAGCGAAGAGTTGCTATATTCCGAGATCCAACAATTACAAACCAAGACCCTTTGCCATCCTCTACTTTGAATCTGAAGAGGCACTCAATGATGCTCTTAAAATCAATTATGCCTTCGGTGACCAAGAATTACAGTGGTGCGCAGCAGACCTCAAATGCTGTCACAAATGTGGCTCTCCCGAGCATATCGTTATGAAATGTTCACAGATTACGTCCCAAACAAAAAATGATTCTGACGATTATAAACGCCCCCAGTCTCATCTCCCTTCCGTTCAAAAACTTTACAATCGTTACAAACCCGCAGGTTCCCGCAACTTAATCATCAAAAACACTAACAATAATAGAATTGATCGACCCCCGAATGATCGTACCAATTTGAATTACTCTAAGGCCTTAGATAACGATAAAGGCAAAGAAAAGGATACTGGCCCAAAGGACAATTCTTTAGATAATTCGATCCATAATCCTCATGCCAATAACGATACTAACAAAAAATTAGATCAGATTTTAGACATGCTTTCTGGTATGAAAAAAGCTATGTCTGATCTAGAAGCCCGCATCCTTAAATTAGAAAATAATCATTTAAGTCACACTCCTCATCAACCACCTTTTGACACCTCTCAAAGTCCTGCTTTCCAGACATCTAATCACAACAACCCAGTCTCTCACGTTAACAAACGCTCCAGAATCGCTAATACATCGTCGGATGATAGTGATGCTCATGTGCCTCACCCCGTTAATATTCAATTACAATCCACCATTCAAGAACAAAATGGTATCATAGCTTCCCAGCAAGAACAACTTAAAATCATGATGGCACAACTTGAGTCTTTGACGGCTAAGTTGGCTAAACAATAATTGTCACCCTCTTCACAACTTTTCTCATGATATTAAAACCTAATCATATTATTAATAACAATAAGTCACCCCAAAATAGTGATTCTACCATTTCAAAAGGAACTCCTAGTCTCTCATTTGCAACTCACAACGTCAATTCTTTACAATGCAATGTCAAAAACTCTTCCATTGATGATACTTTTATAGATTTTAACACTGACTTCATTGGCCTTACTGAGACTCGTCATAAATCTGACCAGTGTTTTAGATACACAAATAACCCTCATTTTTGCGCTTTTTGGAGCTCCCAAATTAATATTCATGCAGGAGTTGGTATCTTAGTCAAACGCTCCTGGGCCATATATATTCAGCGTACCTTTTTGGATGACGATCGTTTCATTTATATTGATTTATACCTCGCTGGTCATATTAAACTAAGAATATTCAGTATTTATTTACATGCATCATTAACGCCCGGTACCAAGATAGATCGTCTCAACCTTCACAAAAAGATTCTCAAACATATTAAAGATGGTCTTAAGTCTGATTTCAAAATAATCCTCTTAGGTGATTTTAATGCGAATCTTGATCACTACTGGTCTCAATTTAACCACAACACCCCTTTATATTGGAAGTTCGATTTTTACGATCAAATTTTTGCGCTCAATTTCTTAGACTTATATGACTTATGTCATGATATACCCGAACCCACTTTTTGCGCAAATAATAGAAATTCACGAATTGATACAATTTTCGCCTCACCTAATCTCATTTCAGACTTTCTCTACTCTTCTATTAATCAATCTGACCTTTATTCTTCAAACCATAAAATCGTTTTTGCCTTTTTTGCAGATATACAGAGACGCTCCCAGGCTAAATCTCGTCTTCTCCAAAATAAACGCCAAGTTCCCAACTTACAATCAATGAATATGACTAAATGGTCAGAATTTGCAGAATATACCGACTTTCACTACAACTGCCATAATTTTGACCGTTTAAAAAACCTTTCACCCTCTCGCTCCAACATGAATTCCCTATGGGTGAATATTAAATCGGCTATATGTGCAGTGAACAAACATTGTATCCCGCAAGTCTGGATCTCTAATAGCAACGATCACAAACAACTTTATGATTCACCGGACTCATATTTAGCTGCTAAAAAGGTCCGCTCCTTCTTGCTGCTTTTTAAAACAAAATTAATTCAAGAGGGTCGATGGCCTCGTGGATCAACATGGTCCAATATAATATCTTCAATGACAAAAATCCGTGAAAAAATGAAACTTGCGCCCATCTCATATCCTGCTGTGCTCAATAGTCAATCAGTATTAGAAGTTAAACAGGACCTCGTCAACACCCACAAGATGTTATCAAATTTGGCTAAAATTGATACGCACAAGCTCAAATCTGCTGCCATCAAACAATTCATTGATAAACGATGTGATGATCTCTTGAATAACACATCAGCCATGATTGATTCCATCCTTAACCGCAAGAAAAACACGATTGTTTTAGACCGTTTATTGATCAATGACCCTGTAACTGGTTCTAAACGATTCACTGTAGACTCTAAAGAAATTAAAGATGCTACTGTCCGACATTTTCAAAATTTCACCTTACCAGATACTCCTTCCCAATCGCTACCCTCCAGATGGATCAACCAATATCTTCCGAAGGATTACGTCAATAGTAGCTGCTATAATAATCTACTCCAACCGTCTTCGATAGAAGAATGGCTAGCAATCTTGAAACATCTACCCAATGATAAGGCAGCTGGCCCATCAGGAATTATTAACGAAATGTTAGCGCACATCGGAGACAAACTTCAATACCTTCTTTGGCAGCTCATTTGTATGTGCTTTATAATAGGAGATATCCCCAATGAATGGAAAATTGCGCATCTGTTTCCTATTCCTAAACCTATGGCTTGGGAATGTGACATTACAAAGACTCGTCCCATCACTCTATTAGAAACTGCGAGAAAAGGTTTCGTTAAGATTCTCACCAATCGCTTGTCGAAAATTATCGCTAACCACTCCATCCTACGAGGAGGCAATTTCGCTGGATTGCCAGGGGGCTCAACGGAGACCCCTATTAAAATTCTTAATATGTTGCTCGAGGATGCTAACGAAAACAAAAAAGAAATTTGGATTTTACTTCAAGATCTCTCGAAGGCCTACGACCGTGTCGATTTAACTTTTCTCCGGAAAGCTCTTTATCGTATTAAAGTGCCTGACCATGTGATCGATTTATTACTCAATCTCTTCACTGCCCGGAAAAATGCTGTGTTTACAGCTGATGGCATTTCTGATTACTACGATGTAAAAATCGGAATAGATCAGGGCGAAGTTATATCACCACTTTTATGGTGCATTTACCTTGATCCCCTCTTATGTGAAGTTGCTAGTCTTAACAAAGGTTACACTATCGAACATCGCTGGATCTCAGATCTTACTACCTTGTCTTCTAATCACCTAACTGCCCGAGTTTCGTCATTGGCCTTTATGGATGACACAAATTGGATCGCTGGAAATCAACATGACCTCGAATCTATGTTAGATATAGCAGAGGAATTTTACGCTATCACTCGATCTGCTCTCAACAAACAAAAATCGAAACTTTTAATAACAAAGTTTCTTCCGAATCCTGATGTTAATTTACGATTTGGTTCATCTTATATCGATTTAATTGCTGAACAAGGTTCTATTAGATTTCTGGGTGTATGGATTAATCACAAACGCTCGGTCGCCTTCGTCAAAAAACAGATTTCCTTAGATATTCAAAGATTCATCAATACCATGCGCTATAAACCCATTACAGATAAACAATTCGCTTATATCATAAATATGGTTTTATGCCCTCTTATAGAATATCGCATACAACTTACACCTTTATCAAAAGCTGTCTGCGACCAAATTTTTACACCAATTCGTTCCCTCTTCAAGAAAAAGAACAAATTCGCTGTTACACTCCCAAATGCTCTTCTCAACTTTTCCAAATTTTATAATCTAAATGATCTTTGGTCATTGCAGATTAAATCACTTTCTAGTGCCCTGTTACACCAATTTAATAATAATTCGCTTTATGAGCATATCTCTACCATTCGCCTTTTTCAATTACAATCACAATTTTCTCTTCCAACCTCCCCTTTAGACTCTTGGTCTCTATCCTTTAATCGTAATTCGCATCATAACCTTATCGGTGCTTCATTGAGTCTTATAAAATCCACATCTTCACATTTGTCCTTCACTCTATCTCCCTTTTTGATTAACCGAATTAAAGGAGGACAACTTCCCCTTACCAATATTTTTTCCACTGCATTATTTTGTAAATATACTAACTTTCTTCGAAAACATAACCTTATCTATTTAGATCAGCTCATTGATGCTTCTGGTCATTCTCTAATCACAAAATCTGATTTGTTTCTCAGGGATTTTGATCATCATACCTTGCGTATGAGTCACTCTAGATTTTTTACTGACTTAGAAGCCTTAGTCTTAGATAGTACTCACAATAGATTACTTAAATTAGAACATAGATTAGTTCGTCCTTTACCTTTTTATAAACATTTAGCTGTCACCTCTATCCCAGTTAATCAAAGAAAAGAATTCATAGCCTCCCGGAATCCGACTTTGAACACTGTATCTTTTGGACAAATCTTTGATAAATTCAATTGTCCTGGATGGTTTATTTGTTACCATTATAACGCCATCGGCTACAATAATAATACCTATTCTCTTGTCAAATGCACTGGGTGTGTGAACTTCGCTCATAATGGCCAACCTAATGGTTGCTCTTTCAGAATCCCATCTGATCGAGTCCTTCAGGTTGATTTGTTACCTAACTCGCCTAGTATTAATGGCAGAAGACTCAAATATTCCTTGATCGAACTTTCGCGGATTGCTTTTAATATGTTCTATAATTTATCTTCACCGATGCTTACTCATTCTACTTCTGTCGATATCCTTCACACATTACTTCCGTCTTCCCCACACCTGCCTTCTCTGTCCTCTCTTCAAGCTACCTTATCTGCTTATAAAGAACTTACATTTTATACTGATGGTTCTTTAATCGACCCCCGCCTGGATTCTTGTAAAATGGGTATCGGGTGGATTTGTATAGATTCTGATTCCAAGTATCACCAATTTGCTGCATCTATTGATAATTGGCCGTCTTCAACTCGGGCCGAACTATTCGCACTCATGACAGCTCTTCTAGTTTCTGCCCGTTCCTCCAAAATTCACATCTACACAGACAGTCAAGCCTTGATTCATGGTTTCCACTTCATTATCATTAATTGCATTCTCTCAAATCGCTCACTAGAAAAAATTCCCAATTACGCTACTTGGAATTTGGTTCAATATATTATTAATGCTATGGATCTTGAAGTCACTTTACATAAAGTTAAAGCTCATGATGGCAATACCTTCAATGATATAGCTGATTCCCTTGCCAAATTTGGTCGCTCTCTTCCTCCTATACGTCCTGAATTAACAGGGATTGGATCTAGGAATCTTATTATGAGCTTCCAATCTGTTACAATAGAATCATCAATCAGAAAGTTCTTTAAAAACTTCTTTAATGCTCAACACTTCAGCAACTTCCTTTCTTTGCATAGAAATAGAGATCTCCGATTTCTTACCTTTTCAAAAGATATCAATTGGCATGCTATTTGGTCCATTCTTACTCTGGACTCGTCATCCTTAATCACATCTTTCGCTGACGCTCAGCTTAAGACCTTTATGATTAAAAACTTTGTGGATGAACTGCCTGTGCTCGATAGAATGAAGCAGTTACGTCCGGATCTTTACAATAATTGGAATTGCCTTGAATGTAACATTATGACGGAATCCTTTACACATCTCTGGACTTGTTCCGCTCGTTCTAATTTAATAGCAGAAATTATTTCCCTTGCTAAATCTCACATTGTCACCCTGCTAAAGGACTATCCTAAGTTCATTGAATCCTCTTCTCTTCCCGAATTAATGGATCTTTTTGACCGCATCTTCGCTCCACCGTCCTCTAGCAATAATGGTTACATTGATGTTATTAGACTTCGTATTCCATCTTCTCTTGTCAGCTTGATTCACTCAATTACTCGGAATAAATCAAAGTGCTTCTCGGTTATCACCCAACTTACCACTTTCTTCCTCAAAGAACTATTTGAGAAAATATGGAAACCCCGTTGTCAACTTGTGATCGACAAAGAACGATCTCTCAGAATCACAAAAAAGGATAAATTCAAGAAAGGCGCGGTCTCAACGCTTGCTCACTCAACTGCTGATCATGTACCTAGTGCTTGGGAAACATGGATTCACATGGCAAATAAATATGGTAACTCATTTTCGGATTTTTAGATAGGCACTGACTCTTTTCTTTCTCTTTTCTTAGTGATAACAGTAGTCATTAGATATATATTTAGTGGGTCTGTTGGAGGGAAAAGACGATGATTGGTCGATTCAAACGGGTTTGAAAAATAATCACGGGGGATAGCTAGTACTTTTCTTTTTTCTTTGTATTTAGTTTTACTTCTTGTATCTCTTTTATAATTATAATAAAGTTACTGGCAGTGCCACATCGGAAAAAAAAAAAAAAAAAAAAAAAAAAGGGTTTTTTTATATTTAAAAATTTGTTCGACATTAAAAATCCGTTGTATTGTAAAATTCGTTATATCAAAATTCGCTGTAGAAAGAGTTGACTGTAATATTATTTATATATTTTTTTTCATATAATAATAATACCAGTTAACTATTTTCGCAAAATTTCTGAAAAATAACAAAAAAAACTATTTTGCGAAGAAACCCAAACTGTAACCGTTCTAGTTCACCAGTTAGTAATAGAACTCTACCACCACCAGCAAAAGAGTCCAACTTGCACAGCAAGAAAAAGAACCTCAACAACAAACACCGGTTCAATCAACTTTTACCCAAGAAATTAAAAATACAACTGAAGAAACCATGGATATTGACCTAACTTCGTCTATCATTAACAAGGGTAAAGCATCTGAAACCTCTCTACAACCTGAAAATAAAGTATATGATAACGACCAAGCAAACGATACCTCAGAAAATATGCTTTCAAATGACACTAAAAGAATATTACACATTTTGAAAGAGAACAAGACTCTCCAATTTTTTTTGCTTACTGCGCTACAGATATCTTTCTTCCCAGCAAATCCAACAAAGAAAAAACAAATATGGCCTGTGATTTGTTTTGTGGTACAGAATACCTTCTTTCATTAGTGCTTCAATTAGAAATTCCCTCACTGACCCAACAAAGAAAATTATCAGAATTGGCTTTACTACACGAGTTGACGCAGATAAAGCTATTGCCCTTCACCTTCCTAATATAGAAAATACCACCTTTTTACCTCTTACACAAACCCCGATCGGCAAATTTACCTCAGAAAAATCCATTAAAATCACAGAGATCCCGATTTCAGTGACCGATGCGAATATCCGTGTGTATTTTTCTTTTTTAGCAAGATCATCAGATATTTCATAACTACAAAATTTGTGGTAACAAGCCACTGTAACATATGACAACACAACTGATATAACCCAATTTGATAGTATTGATAGCTATTTTATACTCAAAGATTTAGTTCGTATCCACAAATGTACCTTAACTAATAAAAAAGTTAGGGTCAAATCAAAATTCTCTTTAAAGTTGACCAACCTCCCCATTGACACAAATGGATGCCAACTAATTAATATTAGTAGAACCGTAAACGCAATGGCATGGGTAATTTCCAAAGCCAAATTTAATTACCGTAATTTATAATACACAGTATTCTACTTTAAATCACAAGAGAGCTTGATTTTATTAAACGATGTGATACTTTCTTTCTCGATCAAAAGAGGCTCATTTGGACTGACACTAATACAAAATTATGCTATATTTGCTCAGTTTCTGAACATCAGTCCTATAATTATCGCCGTAATCGCAAAGCACCCAATAATGGACAAATGCAGAATCTATATCAGAGATACCAACCTGCACAGTTTAGCAACTACAAGGCTTCTCTGCCTAAACCTAAACCTTCTCAAAAAAATAATAATAGTCAATTACCCAAACATCCCAAAAACTCAAATGGATACCAACAATCTAATGATTTATATGCCCACACTACAAAAAAATCTGATTCTAATGATCCCTCAAACTACCATCGACCCGACCAGCAAAAGACAAATGCAAAAGGTAAATAAACCTTGCTGATAGTATCCATGCCAATCAGGATTGGGCTGAAAGTACGGAACATGAATATTATCAAGACAACTGCTCTAATCACCCAACTGATAATCAACCTAAACTAGACCAAATAATGCTCAAACTTGAACTTATTACGAATCAACTTACTTCAATTCATAACGACCTATCTTTCACTATTGATAGAATTAATGCTATTGAAGATAATTTAGGCATTAACGCTCTCACCCAAAAAGAAGCAGATGAACTTAATGCTTCTCCAGCTATGGAAGATGACAATTATAAAGACCCCAATCCTTACAAAGCTAGCATCATTAGTGACTATACCGAAGTTGACCACTTACGCGATGAGAATGATACCCTTAGAGAAAACCTTGAAATGAATGTTAAAAACTTAATTACGCATTTCAAGCAGTAGCCCAAATGCAACGTACCCTAAAAACTTCAAACATTATTAGTGATATTATTCCAGTTGAAGCCCTCATTGCTCCATCAATTAACTGTAGAAATGAAGACAATATCTTTGTTTCTCCCCCATCACAATTTTTTTAATTATCATGATTAGTACAATAAATAATTCCTATAAGAACGACCAATTCACATCTTCCAACACTTCTTTTTCAAATAATCCTTTCATTTTATCTCTGACTTTAAATATTGCCACCCATAATATTCGCTCTTTCAATGACTCTTTCAAACAAAAATTTATAACTAATCTTTACTTTGTAATCATCTTGATGTCATTGGCATCCAGGAAACTAATTTTAATTCAAATAAAGATATTTTAGCATTACGTTTCTCACTCCCCCCATCTTTCGTTCCCTTTTTCGAACATAAACAAAACTTTCAACAAGTTGGCTTTGATGTAGGCCTTTTAATCAAAAAACCGCTAGCTGATCATATATACAATCATGCTGGCAACTTGGGAAGATATATTTACGTAGACTTACAATTTCCAGCTCATTTTAAAATTAGAATTATCAATATCTACATTTCCAGTTCCAATACTCAACTACGTACACAAACCATTAAAGAAGTATCTGAAATTATTCAACAAGCTCTGACAAAGAATATATACATAATCCTACTCGGCGATTTTAACACTATCCCGACTCGTTCAATCAACCCTTCTAATTCAATTAAATTCTTTTCTCTCCTTAAATCATATAACATATTCAACTCATGTGATCTTGTTCATGATAACGCGAATACTACCTATACCACGTATATTCGTTCTCCCACATCATTTTCTTCTCGTATTGATCACATTTTTTTCTCTAATTCTCTTTCAAATGTATTATATTATCTGAAGTCATATGTGTAGACCCATAATACACTGATCATTCTATTGTTATTTCTAAAATCACTGTTCCAGAGGTGACCCAAAGATCCACTTCACCCAAAGCAATTAAAAAAACTGTTTTTCTGTATAACAATATTAACAATCAACAATGGAAAACATTTTCACAGAAAACTGATAACCTTTTAGAATCGTGTCACCTCAAACAAATGACCTTAGCCTGCCTATCATCAATCCATAACTTGAACTTTTATTGGAATCATCTTCAACAGTGCATCATTAAAGCTATGGAATTAACTATTTCCTGCAGATAGTCATCTTATCATATTAAAGACCTTAGACCCTTGCCATTTAAACAAGACTATAGGTAACTATTTAATCTCCAGAAACTGGAACGTATTTCCTTGCAGAGTATTAATACTGGCAAAATCAAAGATTCATGGATCAATACCTACAATAAAATTAGGTCATTCGCATCCTGTTTGATACCTGCTTTGAATCAATCATTACTGTCTTCATTGCTTTAATTTGCTAAACCTTGCCTAAAATTAGCGCTCTCATGGGTCTAGTGTCCACAATCCTAAAAATCAAAGAAGAGGAGCATAAGACAAAAATGATAAAGCATGCTTTTGAACAAAGATGTGAAAACTTTCAAACTGACCAATCAAAGATGATTGATTCTATTTTGGATCGTAAATGCCAAACAATCATTCTTGATCATTGTCTTGATAATTCACAAGCCAATCTTGGCTTGCTCACCTCAGCAATAGATGTTAAAAAAGAAACAGCACGACATTTTCAATATGCTGTGGAATCACAAAATTCACCCTCTGATATCCCGGATGAATGGAAACCCTTTTATGATCCACTTAATTATATCGACTCATCTATCTACTGAGATCTCATGAACCTTTCTTCTGAGAAAGAATGGGCTCAGATCATTAGGATGCTTCCAAATAATAAGGCTAGTGGTACTTCAAAGATCTCCAACGAACTTTTAAAACATCTTAGTCCTTGTATAAACAAAGCCTTTTGGACTTTCATATGTGGCATCTGAAGTTATCTATTACATCAGATGCATAGAATTACACCTATGTATATCCCATCGTCAAACTTAAACTATGAGAATTTAATCTTAACAACACAAGACCAATAACCTTACTAGAATGCCCTAGAAAAGCCCTAGTTAAGCTTATTAATAAAAGGCTACTAGAAATTCTCTCCACTCATAATGTTTTAAAAGAAAACAATTTTGTAGGTCTCCCTTTTCGATCCACTTTTAAACCAATTCATATTTTAGATAATCTCATTTACGACCACCACCATCAAAATAACGAACAACTGTGATTCCTTTTCCAGGATATGTCAAAAGCATATAACAGAGTTAATATGTCTATGCTCCAAAAAGCTCTTCTACGTCTTAAACTACATCCTTCCTTTTGCAACTTTATTCGCATCTTGTTTTCATCACGATTCAACCAAGTCTTTACAGCTCATAGAAATACGGATAATTATCAAGTGATTTCAGGCATAGATTAGGGCAAAATAATCTTCCCTATTCTTTGGTATATATACTATGACCCCTTGCTCGTGCGAATCCAGCAATCTAATTTAGGTTACACTTTAAAAACTGATAGATTCACTAATATCACTGAAATTACTCCACCCATTTTTGATGTTCATGTTTCCTGTCTTGCCTACATGGATGACACCCTATGGTTAAGTAAAACCAAATATGACCTCAATGATATTATGTTGATCGCTGATAGCTTCTATCATCTAAATGATATTAAGGTTAATTGGAATAAGTCTGTACTTTTAACATTGATCCTAACACAGAATAGAATTAATTTTGCGCTTACCAATAGTAATATTTGGCTACAATCAGGTGACCCTAAAATTCCTATTCGGTACTTAGGAATTTGGATATCAATTGTTCAAAACAAGAAATTTATATATCGACAAGTACAAGATGAAGTTTTTAACTCTGCCAATATTATGAAAAGAAAACGATTAACTGACAAATACCTCACAATCTTATTCAATGTGGTGATTATTCCTAAGGTACTCTACAAGATACAAACTATTTATTTAATGGAGAATTTCTGCGATATGCTAATAGGAACTTTCCGTAAAACATTCAAGGCAGTCTTACACTTATCAATCAGTACTCCTAACGCAATTCTACACTCTTCAAAGATTTTTAACTTAACACATCTGTATGACTATCAATTACAAGCTAAGATTTCAAATCTACAAAAAATGATCAATGATCCTAGTTTACTCAGGATTACTTCAAAGATTCGTATCTTACAACTTCAAATTAAGGAATGGCTTCCATTATTGCCCTTTCACTCCTAGCCTTTTTTATCATCAGTTTCTTTTAAAAACTGGTGGTCCTCAATACTAACATCGATGAAATTATTGAACCTCTTCTTCGCTACTCAGGATTTGAATGCCAATATTATACAAGGAGGTATAAAACCTATCCTGGAATTGATCAACCCACTCGACTATCGGAAATTTTCCAATCATTTTCATAGAATTAAACTACTATTCCTATCACAACTTACGACCTCAAATATATGTTTTTTACTTCTTTTTCAAAATCTCTCTCAGAATATAAGAACTTTAAGTTCAAGAAACAGCCAAAATGGTTTGACATAATTGAATCTGCTGTCCTTGCTGATACTCAAACGTGTATTATATAAAGATGGGAACTGTAATTAATATGTTGCAACATTTTGTAAATTTAAAATCAATTGCTGTACCATCTTTAGTACTATACATTCAACATTACAAATGAAACACCATTGTTATGTTAAACAAGTTACTCTATCAAAAGATACTAAAGGTATCACTTATATTACGCTATAATCTTCACATTTAAATAATTCAACTGTAGGAAAGATTCTTCTCATTGAGCAGAATACTGTATATATTCAGCATTATACTATGACAATTGACACACAGTTTCGTACTGTTTTAGATCCCTGTTTTGGCTGCCCTCTTAATGATCAATCTATAAAGTCACACAGAAAATTGTTGTGAAGACGGTCATTATATTACTTTAAAAATCTGCTACATTTGTATTCAGAAATCCCAATAAAAGCGGAAAACCATATCAGACGTCTTTGTCCTTTATCTTCTCTTATGTTACATGAACTTGTCCTAAATTCACTTAATCCAAACAACAACATCCTTGCTTTTTCGCAACATATAAAACTTCCTCAATCTCATTATATTTTTGACAATGACACTATGACGCAACTTACTAATTTAGCTCTCAATCTTTCCAATGCAACTTTCTTATCCTTCTATATAGATGGCTCTCTCAGAAATCTAGGTCTCTTATCTCTCCAGATAGGATTAGCCTAGTTGCAAACTGATCCATAATAGCCTTCGATTTCCTTTTATTCTTCCTTTTATATGCATAACCTATCCTCTCTCTTAGCTGAATTACTAGCAATTATTTCCACTACTTTCATTACTCCTTCACATTTAACCGTCCACATTTTTACTGATTCTCTTTCAGTTATAAATATCTTTTATAAACTTCATTTCTTCTTATCCACTTCCTCCTCACGCAACCCTATTTACAAAATCCATCATTATCCTCTTTGGTTATTCTTTTCAATTTACTACATATTAAAAATATCACTTTACACATGATCAAAGTAAAAGCACATGCAGACGACCCTTTTAACAATATTGTAGATCAACTCGCAAAATCTGATAGTCTCCTTTTATCCTTTAATTTTAATGTCTTCAACTCCACTACGATCCCGCATTTTTACAATATGCCTGTTTTCCTTCCAACTCAACATTTTGTCAAAGGCATCCTACAGGTAAAACTCTTTAATGACGTATTACTTATTCCACATTTTACCAAATATCGCTCACTAAAAGTCAATTGGATTGCTACTTTTCATGTATTGCATGATAACGAAGCTAAATCTGTCACATCTTTCCAAGCCTCTTTCACTAAAAAACAGAAAATTAAATTCATGTTAGAAATGCTTCCATCCTTAGAGGTTCTAAAAATAAGAAGCCTGTAACTATACAAATAAAACTGGACATGTTGTAGATGTCAACTCGATTTTACCCTATAAATAATATGTATAAGGAAAGTATACGGAAATAATACGTTTAAAAAACGTATAATAAACGTAGAAAAACA
>CAMKVN010002266.1:0-14359 GCA_946474995.1 Funneliformis geosporum
ATAAAATTAGGAAGTGATTGACCAAACATTAGTAGATTGGGTAACAAACCAGTAATAATTAGACTGCATTGCACGCCACAGTACTGGTCCAAATCGAACTATTACTAGGGTTAGAAATCAGATTCGATTCCTGAGTTGTTTGATGTTCTTGGTATCAAAGTCACCCGGTTGAAAGTGGTCTATACAGATATGGTAGCTTCTAGGGCATAAGCTGCGTAAGGTCACTTCGTATCAAAGTCAAACCAAATAATTGGATCTTGATTATAGTTTACCCAGACTGCTGGTAAAATAGTGATGACGTTCACTATGACTGCGATGTACTCTCTATCCAAATTTAATAGTACCAGAGTTGCTAAGGTACCTATTCTCACATAATTGGGTTATGCGAATTAGGATGTCATACCTTAGATAATACAACCTAAGGGATGTGCTACAGAGTCTGGGGAACCTGAAACAATGGGACTAAAGGATAAGGGTGTGTGGCTGCATACGTCCATGGGGACATCTGATTTCCTAACTGGATCAGGCTGCATCAACTACCACCCAATCTGAAGTCATCTTAAAAAAAAAGTGATCTGTTAGAAATACAACACATATCATTTTGATGAGCGCATCTCGGCGAACACAATAGTGCAGATTTCATGAAATTCAGATCGGTAGATCATTAGATAATAGCCTCCTAAACATTAATATAATTTTATTATTTTATTATTTATATAATCAGCAAATATATTTTGGGAGTTTTTATTTGACTCGAGTTGAGTCGAGTCAAATTTAAGTATAACTCGAGTCGAGTCGAGTTAGAGTTTTAAAATTTTTTGACTCGACTCGACTTGACTCAAATTTTTTGAGTTGAGTCGAGTTATCTTTAAAACTCGACTCAACTCGACTCATTAAGAGCTCTACATAAAACTGACAATTTATTAGAAGCAGATATAGTAGAAATAGTAATAAATAGTATTAGATAATATTTTAAAAAAGTAAAAATCTAATATTTAATTTATTTTAATTCAAGCATTTAATATTAAATATATATGTGTATAGAATACAGGTGTTTTTATTTTATCTAATAAAAGTTTATAATAATATAATATGTAATATTAAATAAAAGTTGTTTATTAAATTATATTTTATTTTATAATATAGCTCTGCTATTTATCATTATATGGTGTTACTATATAAATTATAATAATAATTACAATTAATTTTTATATTGATGAATTTTATGATTTAAATCACACAATTTTCATATGGTTTAATATATGTTCTTGAGTTATGCTTACAATATTTTTTTTTGCAATTTTAATACATCTGTACTTTAATATTGCTTTTATTTTTAAATGATTCAACTACATTCTTAAATCTTGGCTTTTTTACAAGTCTATCTTTAGTACAATTATTAATAATTGGATTATTAACTTTACTTAAAGTTTTTTGTTTATTTGGATTTTTATTTTCTTTATCAATTTCAGATTATTTATTATAATCAAATTTATGTTCTTTTAGTTAAATGTAATTTTCAAGAAAATTTTGACTTCATTTTCATCACAATTAATAGAAATCTGTTATAAATCTTTCATATTTTTTTTTCTCTTAAAAACTTGATGCTTATTATCAGAATGAATTTTATATTTGAATCTAATAATATTTAAATGCTAAAATATTATAGTTTCTTAATAATTTTATGTTTAATATTAATAGAATCAGTAATTTCTTTATATCATCTGCTAGCAATCAAAAATATACCAAAAATAACTTTATCTGAAATTTGTAAAACTTAAAAATGGTGACAAATTAAGCTATGTAAAATAATTTAAAGACATGTACATATATATGGTTCATTATTAAGAATAGCAAATAATTTAAAAGATTTATTTTTATAAAGACTATATGTTATATACCAAATTTTAAGTATATTTGAAAATCCAATATCTTGAATTAATTCTTAAAAATTAATACATTACAATTATCATTACTTAATTCTAATGATTTATTACTCAAATTTTTAGATTTAGTTTGATTTTATAAATAAAATAATAAAATTAATAGATTATTTGTATTACAGTTTTAGCTATAATACAAAGTAACATGAATAATAGCCATTCTCATTTATGTTTTAAGTCATTCATCCTAAGATCCAGAAAGTCAGTACTAAATTTTTATTGGCTTTTATCGATTTATCCATTTACCTTAAGTAGGGCTAAAAAGTTTATGTCATAACTTAAGTGATAACACGAAAAATTCAATTTTAGTAACTTCATAGTCATCAAAAATTTAACGATTTTTTATCGATCATGAATTCAAACAAAAAAGAAAATTATTAGAGCTTCTTTTAATGCTAATTGCTATTCAAATAGCAACTATTAGTTTGATATTTGAAGATGATTTTGACTATTTTAATTCTTTTTTAGACGAAACTTTTTTCTTTTACTATTAAATAATTCCACTCCTATTATTTGTATAGCCAAAACATTACAGCCTAAAACATTAGGATAATGGATTAATGTTTTTTCAAATTTAAAAGATGATACAGAACTAAGGTTGCTTGTCTAAACTTATTTTAGATTTGATTAAACAACTAAACCTTTAGTTTCGCTAAATTTTTATTAAGTGTTTGATATAGTTTCGCCATTTTTATAAGCTTTGATATAGTTTTACCTTTTTTCAAATTTCGCAGATTTTTTAATAAGGTTTTAATATAATTTAACCAAGTTTTACTTTTACCATTTAGACATCGGTCTAAATTCTGGATTTCATCCAGCAATCTTATACAGAACATAATACATTTAAAAGTCATTTTCGTATAACTCGTATTACATTTAATTATTATTATATCATCTTGCTGAACATTCATTATATCAATCAAATTAACAAATACAAATAAAAATTCAAGTTGCTATTATAATCTGAAGGTTTGAAACTGGTTCAAGCTTTCATATGTTAGAATAAACATGTTAGAATAAACTATAGGTATAAATTTATTTTATTGAATAATGATTTTTTAATATTTAATATTTTAATATTATTAACGTGTAATTCTTGCAAACTACAACTGTTAGACAGAGTGTCAGAGTGTTATTTCTTTTTAATTGCACAGTAATTTTAATGCTTTTATAAGTTTATCATCATGACTAAATTCAGGCAAAGGTTTCAAATAAAGGTTTATACGAGTATTTTACAATTAGCAATTTATGAGATATCGAGTAATTGTATTTTCAAATAAGATATTTATTGATAAGATAAGAAATAAAAATAAAGAGAATAAAAGATATGACAAGAGAAAAGAAAAAGTAAATAAAGAAACGAAGTATTTAAACTAAAATGTAATACGATAGACCTGTTTGCCTCTTAAAAACTACTGGAAAACTGACTTGTCAAATCCTACTTTTTACATGGTCTAAAAAGCTATCTATTTATATAAAATACAGTATATAGAAAGATATAACTAATATGTCTAATATATCGTATATGTCAAATATGTTCAATGTGTCATATATATCAAATCTATCTAATATATCTTATTTGTTGATCATGTCAAATATATCATATCATATATGTCAGACATGTCAGAAATGTTAGATTTGTTAGATTTGTCAGATTTGTCGATCATTTACATCACATAAGTCCTATCATATTTTATTCACACTACTATATTTCGTTTATGATGATCTTATGTATTTCAAGAATTGATTTTATAAACATCCTGATGTTGAATTGCAATAAGTTAGGCTATGCCAAGATTATAGCATGTAAATATTTTTGAAAACCCTATTGAAGTTATTTCTTGTGCATTTAAAAAAAGCTGATGTGTTTTTGGATCTATTAAAGAAAAAGCAGAAAGCAATTCATTAGCCAATTGTCATAATACTTTCTTTCGGAATTTTACTGCTCATTCTTCTCTAGCTACAACTATATCACATATATATTCTGACATTAGTAAATCTAATCGCTCTCTTTCTGACTGTATGGAGCTTATTTGTAACTTTAATTCTTTATTATTCATTGCTTTTTCTCCAATAATTTATTTTATGAACTTGACGTCAAACCTTTCCAATGCTTCATCAAATGTGAAGTAGTGTCTAGGACCAGTGAGGTTTACTGAATAAACATATTTAAGCAATTTTTGAATATATAGATCATCTTTGATATATGACAAAAAATATGTAATTGACCTGGTATAATTGTCCTTTCTGGCAACTGGAAATATAGGTGAAAATGTCACAAGATTCCTTATTTGCATTTCATAGTTTTTTCATCTAATACCTGTTTTGTATCCTATCCAATAACTGGCCAAACATAGATAACAATACCAAACTTTAAGAATGTTATTATTCACACTTTCAATATCATTTATAGTTTGATTATTATTGCGTAAATACTTAAATATTGCAATTCTAACAGTAACCCAAATTAATTCCAAAACTCAACATGTAACTTGGTAGTTTACAACTTTTCTAGTTTATCTAGAAATCATATATTCAGATTTGCAGCCATATTAGCAATGCTATAACTGAGAAAATATTTATTAATGCAATGTACATATTACGAGAAATATGCCATTGGCCTAAAAGGAGTGGAATCTTACTTTCTTATCACTATTGTTTTCTTTATACAAAATTAATCGATGAAAAATGGTTTCATTGCATGCAATATATAGACAGCCAGTATTATTTATTCCTGCATCATCATAATATAAATCACATGCATTATGTACATTTATATTGCAATTCAGATTGTCACCTGGCTTAAGTACAACAACAACATTTGGTTGTGATACATTACTTTCTAATGGTATTTTTTGAGCAATATTTTTAAGAATACTTTCTGCATTCCAGTCATCTATGCGTATAGTTAAAAAATCCTGAAACGTTTTCTCGTAAAGTGAAAAAAGGTTATTTGTGAAAGCTGAAGTGCCAAATATAGATTGGTCATCTCTATTAGAACTTCTGACATCTATTGGATTATAATATTGAAGTTGTATAAGCATATTAAATTAAAACATCATCCTTAAAATAGCATATATGCTTCTACACGTGGTATCAAAAATATTTCAATATGAAAAAGTTTGTTATATAAAATCTATATTGTCAATTACTGATACATTCCATATGTTTGCACCATATAATAGTCTACTTTTGGGTTTTACACCTTGCTGATAAGCTTTTTCTAACAATCTTTCATGTCGATGCGTATGAGATACTAGGTTCGCTATACAAAGTATATTATAAAGGAAGGATATAGTTTTGGTTTTCAGCAAAGTGAGCTCATAATATGAGTTAACCAAATGTTTGTACCTGAAAATGCAATATTTAATACCATTGAGATAAGAAATACAGTTATTTTATTTATACAGCCTGTATCAAAATTCTTTAATGAAAGACCCTTTTGCTTTCTTTTTTTGTTAATATTTCATGTTTTTTTTTTTGTAGAGTTTTAATAAGTCCTTTGAAAAAATTTGCTAGACATAAAGAAAAACCATCCTGATAATCTATTAATGACTTTGGATTTTCAAGTTTGGTTTTATTTTCTTGTACTTCATGTCATGCTTTCCATGTCATAGTTGCCAATTCCTTGCCAAAATGTGTAGCTGTTTCAGAAGTGAATTCATATTTTTGATTCATAAGTTTTGTTATGCTAAAGTGTCCTAACCTTAAAGCTATTTTAACAAAAAGGAGGTTAGGATAATCTGCATTTGTTAAAGATTTGGTATCATAAAACATTGAAAGCATAGAAGTTAAACATACTAAGAGATTATTTTTTTATTCTCATCAGTAATTTCTGCTATAAATAAAATCCAGCGACCCATAATTCGAAGTGCTTCACTTGAATCACTTTTATGCTTATCTGTATATTCAAAATTTGGTATATTTCCATGATCTCTTCGCTCATAAAAATGTCCACTATGTGTAATAAAGTAATAAAACATTCTGAACATATATATTTAGGTTGGTATTCAGATTCTTAATTACTGTTATTAATAATATTTTCTGATTCTATTTTCTGTTTAAATACAGGGCAAACCCTAAATCCAGCACAAGGAATTTGAACATTTTTTTCAAAAACATGTCTCGAATGCTGTATACAAGTTCTGCTCTGACTAAAAAAATGCTTATATTTGTTGCAAAATAAACAACACCTACAAAAAATAAACTTTTTTCAATTGATCGTACATTCTTAATACATAGAATATGAAGTTGATTTTGATCATAAAGGAAATGCAAGTGATACATACCTATTGTTGACAAATCGTTATTTATTTATGCTATTTGAAAAATCTCTGGATTGATCTTCTAAGCCACAATTAGTTGGAAAAGTGGTCTCTGCCTTTCTAAATGATTTGAGCAGTATTGGATGGAACTATTAATAACATCTAAAATTGGACATGCCGATAATGATTTACTGGCATTTGTTGCATTTTTAATAAAATATTCATCTCCATAAGTTGATTCTAACATTATTGATTCTAAATTAAATATCGAAGTTGATGTGTTAATATCTGTTTAAGTATCGAAATCAGTATTATAATTAATATCTTTTAATAAAAATATATCCTTATTTACGTCCTTTTCTACAAATTCACTTGCTTTTTCAAAATTATCATTATTAAAAAGAAAAGGCATTTCTATATCATAATTTAATAAATCATTGTTATTATTGCTTTTAATGCTTCCGACAACACTTTCTGATGTGAGACTTTTAGCAAAAGCTATACTCTATAAATCTTCATCATAATTGTTAGGAACATAATCAAAATTGTCAAAAGTTTCCTGTAAGTTTGTATCAGACATAGTGAAAAATACGAATTTGTAAAATGAGATGATTGTCTTAGCTAAATATATATCATCAATAAAAAAAAGGAATAGCAAGTATATCTACTAAGAAAACTATAATTAAAAATAAGGAAAGTATTTTATTTTAACTTAGTAATTTGTTTGTTAAAAAAAATAATTTAGCACTTCGTAAAAGTATCAGTTATTTATTTGAAAAAGGAGTTTTCTTTTGATTTAATAAATGATAAAATACTAGCGATACTAAAACTAAAAAAAATTCTAACTAACAAACTAATCCAAGCCAAATGTCATTATTGTTAAAAAAAAAACAAAGGTCGAAAAATTGCTCATCAAAGTAAATTTTCAATGAGATTCTTTTAACATTAAAAATTATTATCCTTTATAAATAATGCACTTTATATCATATAGTCACAAGATGAGAAATTGGCGTTCATGATTAAAAATTTGCATATTTGAAACGATCTGATTAATTAATAATGTCAAATAATTGTGAAACATATTAAGTAAAACATAAACTCCACCGCACATTTTACAATGATTTGTATTACGTCTATAAATAAATTTTCATGCACAAAATAGAAATTAATTTGTCCAAGTATCATGTGAAAAGATAAAGCATAAATAATAAGTTAATTTAGTTAATTGATTATTATAATAATCAGACAATTTATTGATCGTTTAATGTTAATAGTTAAAATTAAATTTTAAATACTAATTTTGAGTTTAAACTATACATGAAGTCGAAATGAAAACCCAAAAAGTCGAAATGTTTCGACTTTGGAGGTCAAAGTCAAAATGAAAGTCGAAATGGTCGAAATTACGTCATATCACATGATTTTTATATATAGAAAAAACAAAAAATACAAAAGATGTACGATCTCGGTCAATATCGCACCGATTCGTATGAAACAACTACCATTCGATTCCTCGCGACTAGACGAATCCAATGAGCTAACATTCATTGATTTTGGATCATCCAATCACGAGATACTCGCAATTGTATTATCGGCCGAAATTATAATCAATAAATTCTACTTTAAATAAAGGAGTCCAGATTTTGAAATACGATCACAAATATCTCGAGATGGAATGATCCATAATCAATGAATGTTAACTCATTGGATTCGTCTAGTCGTAAGGAATCGAATGGTAGTTATTTCATACGAATCGGAGTAATATAGACTGAGATCGTACATCTTTTGTATTTTTTGTTTTTTCTATATATAAAAATCATGTGATATGACGTAATTTTGACCATTTCGACTTTCATTTTGACTTTGACCTCCAAAGTCGAAACATTTCGACTTTTTGGATTTTCATTTCGACTTCATGTATAAGCCAAATGACTAAAACTAAAAATTGATACGAATGAAAAACATGACCTTAAAGGTATTGTTACAATTCCTATAGAACTGCTTGGTATAATTAGAAATGTGCCTGTATATTTTGCTCCTGAATGTATTGTATATTCTGATTTCACAGTAATCAAAAATCAATTAGGGAAGCTGATTCTAATTTTGCCAAACATACTTCTCGATAAATATAATTATGATTTGCTTGCATCAAAGCGGAAGTTGAGACTAGAATGTAATGGTAAGGAATTTTTTATTTCAATCAATATGTATAAGTAGTGTTCCGCAAAAAATCTGATTCAATCTGACGGATTCAGATTTTGATTCAGATTTGATCCGTCGGATTCAGATTTGAATTTATATTCGATTTGTTGGATTTGAAATAAAAAATGCCACCCTGAAGTTGGACGCGGTATTTATTAATAAAAATTAATTTTTATTAATTTTTTATATAAAAATACCACTCTGAAAGACAGATGCGGCATTTATTAATAAAAAATTTAATTTTTATAGCCCCGAAAGTCAGATGCAGTATTTATTAATAAAAAATTTAATTTTTATTGATTTTTTATATTAAAATGCCATCCCAAAAGTCAGATACGGCATTTATTAATAAAAAAATTAATTTTTATTAATTTTTTATATTAAAATGCCGCTCTAAAAGTCAGATACAGCATTTATTATTAAAAAAATTAAATTTTAATAATAAAATGCTGCCCTGAAAGTCAGACGCAGCATTTATTAATAAAAAATTAATTTTTATTAATTATTTATATAAAAATGCTACTCTGAAAGACAGATGCAGCATTTATTAATAAAAAATTTAATTTTTAATATTAAAATACCGCCCCAAAAGTCAGATGCGGCATTATATATAAAAAATTAATTTTTATTAATTTTTATATAAAAATGTCACCCCAAAAGTTGAATGCAAGCATTTATTAATAAAAAATTTAATTTTTATTAATTTTTTATATTAAAATGCCGCTTCAAAAGTCGGATGCAGCATTTATTATTAAAAAAATTAATTTTTATTAATTTTTTATATAAAAATGCTACCCTGAAAGATGGATGCGGTGTTTATTATTAAAAAAATTAAATTTTAATAATAAAATGCCGCTCTGAAAGTCAGACGTAGCATTTATTAATAAAAAATTAATTTTTATTAATATTTTATATTAAAATGCCACCTCAAAAGTCAGACGTAGCATTTATTATTAAAAAATTAATTTTTATTTATTTTTTATATAAAAATGCCGCTCTGAAAGACAGATGTGATATTTATTAATAAAAAATTTAATTTTTATTGATTTTTTATATTAAAATACTGCCCTTAAAGTTGGACGTGGCATTTATTAATAAAAAAATTCCGCCCTAAAAGATGGATGTGGCATTTATTAATAAAAAATTTAATTTTTATTAATTTTTATATTAAAATGCCACCCCAAAAGTCAGACGCGACATTTATTATTAAAAAATTAATTTTTATTGATTTTTTATATTAAAATACTGTCCCAAAAGTTGGACACGACATTTATTAATAAAAAATTTAATTTTTATTAATTTTTTATATTAAAATACTGCCCTAAAAGTCAGATGTGACATTTATTATTAAAAAAATTCCGCCCTAAAAGACGGATGTGGCATTTATTAATAAAAAATTTAATTTTTATTAATTTTTTATATTAAAATACCGCCCCGAAAGTCAGACGTGGCATTATTAATAAAAAATTAATTTTTATTAATTTTTATATAAAAATGCTACCCTAAAAGTCGGATGCGACATTTATTAATAAAAAATTTAATTTTTATTAATTTTTTATATTAAAATGTCACTACGAAAGTCAGACGCAACATTTATTATTAAAAAAATTAATTTTTATTAATTTTTTATATAAAAATGCCACCCTGAAAGACGGATGCGACATTTATTAATAAAAAATTTAATTTTTATATATTAAAATGCCGCCCCAAAAGTTGAACACAGCATTTATTAATAAAAAATTTAATTTTTATTGATTTTTTATATTAAAATACTGCCCTGAAAGTCGGACGTGGCATTTATTATTAAAAAAATTCCACCTTAAAAGATGGATGCGGCATTTATTAATAAAAAATTTAATTTTTATCTACCCTGAAAGTCAAACGCAGCATTTATTATTAAAAAATTCTGCCTCAAAAGTCAGATGCGATTAGTAATACCTAACGAAATTACCTTTTTTAATATGACGAAATTGACGAAACTGAAATGACGAAACTAGTTTTTCATTAATGACAAAATTATTTTACTTAATTGCCAAAATTATATTTAATTTGATCTAAATTCCTTGAATTAAAATACATTAAAAAATATAATAATTTTATATTTATTTATATAAAAATATTACAGAGACAAAATTTTTGATGAAATTACAATTTTTCAAAAAAGAGTTTAGTCAGGTATCACTAGATGCGGCATTTATTAATAAAACAATTAATTTTTTATATTAAAATGCTACCCTGAAAGTTGGACACGGCATTCATTATTAAATAAATTAATGTTTAATAAAAAAATTCCGCCCTGAAAGTCAGATGCAGCATTTATTAATAAAACAATTAAATTTTTATTAATTTTTATATTAAAATGCTGCCCCGAAAGTCAAATGCGACATTTATTAATAAAAAATTAATTTTTATTAATTTTTTATAAAAAAATGCCACCCAAAAGTCAGACGCAGCATTTATTATTAAAAAAATTAAATTTTAATAATAAAATGCTGATCTGAACATTGGAGGTGGATTTTTTGTTAAAAAAAACAAATTGTTGTTTTTTTTAACATTAAAATGCTGTTCCAAACGTCAGAGACAGATTTTGTTAAAAAAACAACAATATTGTTATTTTTTAACATTAAAACGCTGTTCCGAATGTCAGAGGCGGATTTTTGTTAAAAAAACAACAAAATTGTTGTTTTTTTAACATTAAAATACCGTTTCGAACGTCATAGACAGATTTTTGTTAAAAAAAATTTTTGATCTATCAGATATGAATACGGATTCAGATTTTTTAGATTCAGATTTGTCAGATTCAGATACAGATTCAGATTGAATCAGATTCGGATTTTTCAGATTCAGATCGAATTGGATTTTGCTCAAATCTGATCTGATCCAATTCGTGTGAAACACTATGTATAAGATAAAGAATAAGCTTGAGGCGAATTGTATGAATATTACTTCTAAGTGTAATGATTTCTCGACTTCAGATAGAATTTCACAAGACTTGTAAGACTTAAGTGAGAATGGTGCATTAAAAAAAGTGAGTTATAAGATCTTGAAAAATGCTATATAGCACTCTTAAGTATAATGCAGAAATCAATAAGTATTGTGAAAAATTACAGATACGCTATAGTGAACTTCTTTTCATTGATCTCCCTTCTTTAATCCCTTCCTTGTACCTTTAACACTTGCAGGAGATACACTACCCTATAATAAATTTCCGGATTTTATAAATTTTACTTAGTAATATATAGTAAAATTGAAGATTTTCAGATTGCATAAAAGTTTATAAATTTTTAATAAATTTCATTTTAAATTTTTTTATTTAATAACCAATCAATTATAATTTTAAAAATATAATTCAAATATATTCTATTTATAAAATACTGAAAAAATACTCATTTGTAAAATGATAGACAACATAATTTTATATATAAAAATACAAAAAAACATATAAAAAAATTGTTGCTTATAGTTTAATATGAGAAAACTTTTTTATGTTTTAAAAATTTTCTTTTTTCATTTTAATATCTAAAAACTATAATTGATTAACTATCAAATAAAAAAATCAGATGACTTTTATTGAAACTTATAAACTTTTATGCAACCTGAAGATCTTCAATTTTACTATATATTACTAAGTAAAATTTATAAAATCCGGAAATTTATTATAGGGCAGTGTAGTCTACCCTAATAACTTATACTAATAGTGTATCTTGATAGGTTATCTTTTTGAATGAATATAAGAAAAAATTAAATAAGTGAGTTATTTTTCTAATCTATTTTTCAGATTCGCTATATTTTTTATGCTCTTTTCTTCTACCTTCTCATGTAATGCATAAAATTCCTCTTTATTTATATCTGAGTTTTCTAAATTCATGGAGATTGGTTGAATCGATCCTAAAGAATGTATCTGAATAATAGGTGATTCAGAAATACGAACAGACTTGAACCTGGATTTTTCTTTCAGCTTAATCCCTTCAGTCTTTTTTTTTCTTGCTATCAGTTTCACTGAGGCTAGATGTCTTTGGGAGCATATCAGCTAATACATATTTCTACTCTATTGCAGACGTTTATTATCATCCTATATATCAGAGACACAATTTTTATTGATATGATAGTTCCTTACTATCATATATGCGGGACCTTATTTTTAAAGCTTCTGATTTCTTTGACATGCTTTGGTGTTAAAACACTGGCATCTCGTCGATAATAAGTTTTTAAAAATTGGGTAGGCATTAATCCTCCAGTATTTTTTGCAATATTTTAGAATAATAAAAAAATGATAAAAAACATTACTTATTATTTTAGGAAAATAAATAACGATAAAAAACATTATTATTATTTTAGAATGGTAAAGAATGATAAAAAGCAATATTTATTATTAGAGAATGTTTGTTATTAATATGCGAGAAGGTGGGCCAAATTATCAATTAATGTTTAGGTGAAATTTTATTTACGCATTTTTTTCCTTTTATATAATCATGCTAAAATTATGTTCAATGTGCATATACTGAAAAATATCAATAAAAGGGAACATCAGCTGGGTAGTGCATATGAGCAAGAACTTAAAAAAAATTAAGATCTATTACCAAATTTAACTCTGAGATTAATGATCTCAGTGAAAAACTAGTAGATAAGTACGATAGGCAAAAAAAGGAGTTCTATCAAATCTATGCTGATATTGGAAATAAGGTTAGCCAGTTAATTAATGCAAATACTAAGCTTAGATCCCAATTTACTTCTGAATAGAAGTCTTATTCTGAGAGTCAATGTGAGTATGAAGCAGAATGAGCCAATTATTCTGCTAAAATCAAATTGCTCAAATCAAATATTAAAATACTAAAGAGAGAGGCAATTTTGATGCAGAAAGCTTCGTCAGCTGACAAGGTCAAGATACTTTCTCTTGAAGCTAAGGTAGTTAAATTGGAAAGTAAGTTGCTAGATCTAGAACTAGAACGTGATTCGCATATAGTGTGAGAACTACTAGAGGAGCTGGCCTAAATAGACTCATCTGCAATAGAATCCCTTAGGCTCGAATTGGAGTGAGTAAATGAGAATCCTAATTCAAAAAAACACGAAATAAAATGTATGAAAAAGGGGAATAGAATCATTAAATAACATATACAATCAGACGATAGATTCTTTATTTTCAGCATGATCAAATTTACTCGAGGAAAATGCTCATCTTAAAGAATTACTATTGAAGAAAGAGCCGAGAAGCACTTCACATAATAAAGTAGATACTTCACCCCTGCCTATGAATAATTTATCACAACCTTTTGCTTTTAATTTTCCTACATTCCAGACAATTTTTGTGGATGACGCAGAAGTGGTATCTTTACCAGCAACTGCTCCTATCGTTACAAGCTTCTTGATATCACTATTGATAACATATATCATACTTACTTTACTACTTCTTGTAATTATATGGATCGTTGGAAAAAAAATATGGGATTCATAGAGTGATAAGCTAAAAAAAAAGTAAATATTCCTTCTAACCATAACTATTTTTTATTGTCTCCATGTATTTCTGAGGTTAGGCTATATGATCAGAGGTCGGAAGATTGAATATAGGAATTGAAGTTAGCTAGTATTATTGTATGAGAAAAAATATATAAATAATATTGTAAGTTTCTTAGCTGAAATTACCACATCCCGCTAAGAATACTTAGAAAGTTTATTATAAAGTTTTTATATATTTTTTAAGCTATCTTATGGCCTCACCCTGGGAGTGTTTGTCAATCTTATTTTCTCTTACATCTGGATCCTTGATCTGCATTATTTTATGTAATCATTGGTTGAAATAGGTACAAATCGGCTAAAAATCGGATAGATGATTGATGGATGATTGATAGCTAATTTAGGATTGATTTGCATTAATTCCGATTGACACAATATGAGTCAATCAGAAATATCAATCAGTCATCAATCAGCTATCTAAAATTGGCCTAAAAACTACCT
>CAMKVN010002267.1:0-14358 GCA_946474995.1 Funneliformis geosporum
ATATAATGATAATATTTAAAAAAATTTAATCTTTAAAACTAATAATTTTTTTAAAATTAATCAGAATCAATTAGGACTAATTAGGACTTTTACCAACCCTAGATGTAATAGGTTTGTCATTAGATTGTATGTTATTTGAATCAGAATTTTAAGAGAGAAGAGTTTATTTTTCAATATAAAGTAATCATTATGTAATGAAAATTCATAATTTGGATTAGTAAAATGCTTTGGTTTATATTTAATATTATACATAAATTCTAATTAATTTAAACAAAAGCCAATATCTTCTTCATTTTGCGAATGAGCAATAATATCATTTTTATGAAAATAATTTTATCACCAATTATAAAAAATGTATTCAATAGTATTTAGTCATTCTTAAATAAGTTTAAGAATATCAATTACATTTGCAGCTATGAGATAGCTTGTTTGTCAATAGGTTTAAAAATATTTTTGATGGTATTTATATAAGGTGTAGTATTTTTATATTTGTTGAAAGCTACATTATGTGAAAAATAATACAATTCTGATTTGAAATTATCATAAAAAGGTCTGTATGAGTTGGCTGGTTTGCAATCTTTAAATTCATATCCTAAAACATTATAACTTTTGTAATGTTTAGTAAAAAATTCTATCTAATACAAAATTTTTCTTTGATTTTTTACAATTGAGCTGCTACGACATCTAAATTTTCAAGGTTTGCAAAATTAATAAATGCATAAGACTGAATACATTTAACTGACACTTTATTTTCTTAAATTAATATTGCTGATCATATAAGATAAAGTATGTTTTAGTTTTAATATTGATAAGAAAATTAGTTAACTGTTGTTGATCTCTATTAAGTGAAGTTTACATGAGACCTAAGTCAATTGGTTCTACTCTAAGTGTAAATTCTAAGAATTGAATAGACCAGACTTGATTATAAAAGGTTTAATTATTTCAACATTCTTATAAATAATAAAAGTAATCTATCAGAATCTACAGACGATTATTAAGAATCTAAAGCTTTTGTTATATTTGGCAAAAATTTTTATATAATATTAGATTTGATAAACAAGGAAATATCAGAGATTTTTATGGTTCTTCCTTTTTTTTGCATCTTGCCTAATTTTTTTTTATAAAGTCTATGATTGTAAAATTTAAATTGATTGTGACTCTTATACTTTAGTTACGGAAGTAGTAAGATCTTTTATAATACAAAATAATACAAAGTATTTTTATAATTTGAAAATATAAGTGAAGTCTTGATATCTATTGAAGTATACAAAAAGAAAATTAATAAATAAACACTTCTCAGCTTTAGTTTTGCTTTTATATCAAATGCATTATCTATCATGTAAAAATGCGTGAAAGTAGTGATAATATTGAATATAACTCCTTATTTTTTTTGATCATATGATTTTTCATTTTGTTTTACTTTTTTAAATTATGATTATTTATTTTTTCATTTGTTAATTATTAGAAGAATATAGGCAAAGCCAGTATCTTTAAAGATATTATTATTATTATTGTTAGCATACATAAAGTTATTAATTATTTATTTGAAGTGAAAAGAGTTAGTTAAGTAATCAAGTCAGAAATTGGATTAACTTCAAAATCATTAGGTATTTTAGTCTTAGTGATATTGTTTGTTAGTATAGATATCATAATAGAAAGTATATCAATTCCTAGAACTATATTTTCTATGATATTATAAATGTTGTTGTCTTTTATTTGTTCGTTTAAAGGTGAAGAGATTTTTTGTTTTTTTGAAAAAAAATATTTTTATTAATTTTAGTAGTCTATGAAGAAGAATTAGAAGTTTCACTATTATTAGTAAAGTTAGTTTGTTTGTTTTTTGATATATTTGTTAGTTTTGTTTCTTAGCTACAGTCATTTGAATAACTGATATAATTTTCTTTATTAATTATTTTCATTAGTTTTTTAATTATTAGGAAAGAATTTTTTTTACATTATTTTAATAATTTTTTTTTTAAAGATATAGATATAGTGAAGCATTCATTTATTAAACATCATTTTTCAAATACAAAGTAAAATGAAAAATGCTAAAACAGATATAAAGTAGAAAAAACAAAATGAATATACCTTTTCTCTACTTTTCTCTTTAATATAACCCATACTTTTTTGATAGAGTTCAAATCTGAGCTGTAAAAAGGCCAAGAAAAAACTCATCTTAGAAGATGTTTTTTTAAGTCACGCTAAATATTTTGTAAAATATGTTTTAGGTCATTATCTTGTTAAAAGACTCAGCTGTGATTGCACATCATATTCGTATTGTTATACTAATGATCATCTAAGATTTTTTGATACAAATAATGATCCAAATTTCAGTAAACAAATAAATGCTAATTTTTCCTTTAGCATTAATCGTTGCCTAAGCATTAACTTTGAATAGATGTTTTACTATAAGGGCAATTAGTTGTGTATTATAAAACTATACATATATAGTATTTCTAAACATCTGAAGTATTATTTCATTAGAAAAAACAATTTTCTTTTAGTTGTAATGTAAATAATCACGTGATCAAGACAACTGAAAATCCCTCACTTTTTAGGTTAAGAAATAAATCTTTTTTGAAAGAACAGAAATATAACTAAGATTTTTGAGCTTGTACATTCACTAATATCAAGGTTGGAATTATTTTCTTCCAATTTGACCTTAGTTTGCCTACTGTAGTAAAATGATTATATTGCAAATTTTCCAATATAGTAGCATTGACTTGAGACCAATTTTCTTGGATAGCCAGAAAGGTAATCAATTGAAATATTGCCAGTTTTATTTAATAAACTGACATATCATTAACATATATGCAAGAAATGCATAATCATTTAGAAATTTCCTTTGCATAATGCACTTTTTGGTCCTAAAGTGACTTAATAAAGTTTCATTATATTTCTAAAAGGCTTAGCATAGTTTCAGAAATAAAATCAAAATAAAACAAATAACAAACCTTATTTTTAAATTTACCTTTTAAATTAGGATTCTAATATCTGATTTGGGTATATAATAAATGCTTAAATCTGCAAAGTGGTAAATCTGCAACTTAAAAATAGATACAAATTTTACCACTATTCTTTTCATTAGGGACTGTAAAATATCATGAATTAAATAAAAGCAAAACTAATGTATGTTTGTAAAAGGAAAGAAATAAATAAGTGAGAACTATTTGTATAAAATTCTAAAATCTGTTCATTAGTTAAACTAATTCTATGTTGGTTCAAGATATTAATACAGTTATCAGTAATAAATAGATTTTCAATAATGAAAATATTAGTATCTATAATTATAATATTATTATGGACAAAAGGAATATCAGGATTTTTAAGAACTTAGAATCTAACTATCACTTGATCCATAAGAGATCAAATAGATCACTTAGAAATATATAATTCTTTTCTTTCATACACTAATGGTAAAAAATCTAAAAAATTAAGAAGAAGTAGGTCAACAAATGTTATATACAGTAATCTTTTCAGTTTTATCTTAATTAAAAGAACAGTAATTATATAATATAAGAAAGTTAAGTTACTTTGAAGATGAATTGGTATTATTTATTAGATTAGTGAAAATGAAATGCTAAAAAAGATATGAAAATGTTAGTGAAAATAATTTGAAAATCTTTTTAAATATTGGGATCTAAGGATTAAAAAATTATAAACATTATTTATAAGTGATATTCATATATTAGTCTAATTAGTATTTCATTTAATACCATCAACAGATAAATTTATAAACTATCAAAAATTAAAGTTTCTGTATAAAATTTAGGTTTGAGTCAATTTGAATGTAATGATTTAGTGAGTACTATCATTTAAATCAATTAGAGAAAATGGATCTATAAGATATCAACCAGTTTATTTTAATTTTAATATCTTTAAACTCAAATAAAAATTGACCTGCAGCTTTAATCTATAATAAAAATAAAGTCTTGAGAGTTTTCAAAAAATTTAGACAATTTAGATTTCACAGAAAAATATTTTGGATTAAGAACTCACTCCAAAAGATTTTATCAATAAAGCTATTACTAGTAAAACAAAAGTTCAATGTAAAATACTAAGGATGCAGATCTTTACTTACTTAAAAGTCATGTTAATTCATCATATCTTATAAATTTATATATAATTTGATATGTTACATCAAGATATATTACATTATAATTATATATAACAAAGTAAAAGTCTGCATCCTTATAAAATATATAATTAAAATGTTAAAGATCAAAATATCATATTAAATATAAATAGCAAATTTTAGCTAATAAACTAAAGTTGTCAAATAGTCAGTAGTGTTGTTAGAGCTATTTTAATCTGATGATAGTGGATAGACCTAGAATAGAAATAACAGGTGAATTGATAACATTAATGAATTATTAAAGTTTAGCTTATATCATATTCATATTTAAGTCAACAAAACTATAAGCCAGTTTATTATATATTATAAATACCTACAAATTTGTGTATTTGCATAATATCATATTAATACACTATAATTTTACATAAAACATGTTTCATAAATTTTACACTATTGAGACCATTTTTAATACTTTTTGCATCTTTCACGTGATCTAAATTGAATTTACAATACTATTTAAGAAAAATTAACATAAATCTGATTATTGCTATTTTTTTAACAAAATAGTATTAGCGTTAGAAAGATTATCGAAAATTTATAATTATTAAACCCATTTTTATTTAGAAAATCAAAAATTATATTTTAAATTTTGCAAACATGTAGTTAAACATGATTAAAAGTATATTTTAGAAGCTCATATAAACTCACCAACTTATTTAAAAAAGAAAAAAAATATAGAAAGTGATACTGAAACTTTACAAACAACTATATAAGTATTTATCAAATTAGATCAGAAAAACAAGAAATTGGTTTGCATTTTGTTGAAGCATTACCAAATTTGATATTCTACTTGAAAAGATTAATAAACTCAAACCTTTTTTTATAAAATATTATTACTAATATTAATGATTAAAAATTAAAGAAGGGTTGTTATTAATGCAAATCATTTACGTGAAAGATATTTACCAGCTATTTTTAAACTAGCAAAAAATATATTAATAAATGAATTAGCTAATCAAAGAATTCTATGATTATGAATAAAACAACAGATAGTTGTAAAAGAAGTATGCTTAATATATTATTTAGTTAGTTATCATAATAATACTAAATTAGTAAATACTATTTTTTTAAAAGCTGTAAATTATATAACAATTGTATAAACTTTTGTTAATACTATTTATTCCTATAATATTTCTTTTACCAATTTAATATTTTTTATTAGTGATAATGTATCATATATAAAGAAAGCATTTAATAATATTTTATTTTCTTTAATGTTAAACTTATTTCATAACATATGTTTTGCTTATATTTATAATCTTGTTGATAAAACTTGAATGGATTTTGAACATTTTAAATTATTAGATATTGTAATAAAATATATTAAAACTTTATTTGTATACTCAGCAGTAAGAAAAAAAGATAGAGAGAATATTTAATTTTAAAATCTATTCTTTTAAATACAAGAAAACATACAAGATTTATCTGCTAATTTACCTCCTTTACCTATTAAAACTAAGTAAAATTATTGATTTAATTTATAACTTAAATGGAGAAATATTATTAATATTTTATTATATTTTTTATTAAAAAATTTGCAGAAAAAATTCTAATGTTATTAAAGAATTAAAAAAATTTTTTCAGAATCAAAGTCAAATTTTTTATATTGATATTTTAATTAAATTTATTTTATTTAATACATAAAGGTAAATATTAAATATTTAATTATTTTATATTTATTTAAATATCAAAATTAAAGTTTTTAATTTTTTAGATTAATGTTATATCTTGAAATTTTTAAAATAAGAAATCTGGCTATTACATCTTTTGTTTCAAAAATTATATAAACAAAAGCT
Organism: Funneliformis geosporum; assembly: GCA_946474995.1. Taxonomy (NCBI): domain Eukaryota; kingdom Fungi; phylum Glomeromycota; class Glomeromycetes; order Glomerales; family Glomeraceae; genus Funneliformis; species Funneliformis geosporum. Next base: position 5,932 of record CAMKVN010002267.1, read on the forward strand.
TTTTTACAAAATGAAACAAATAATCCACTATTTAGTATAGAAATGTCACAATTATTATCTCATAGTCATCAAAATTATAAATATCTTACTTTAATTTTTTTTGAAGCTTTTAAAATAACATTAAAAAAATTTGAAAAATATGTAAATTTTTATTTTGCATTATTACTATTATTTAATGTTATTCAATGTTTTAATTCTCAATTTATTCAATCATTTCAAAATAGACAATTTTAGTTAATTATAATTTAATTTTAGAATTTCAAAATCCTTCTAATTCTATTATAACTAAATAGGCAATTTATTGTGATTTATCAGAAATTTTTGAAGATGTTGATTTAGATTTAAATCAATATTGGTAAAAAAAACAAAGAATTCTTTTAAATTTATTAAAAGTAGTGTTAATTTATATATGATTAGCTATTTCAGAAATTGATGTTGAATGTAGTTTTTCTAATTATGAAAAAATTGTAAATGATAGATGAAGATCACTTTTAGAGAATTCTATTGAAGTATTAAATTTTTTATATTATAATAATCAATAAAATTGAAATTTTATATTTTTACTAAATAAGAATTTTTTTGCATATTTAGCATATTTTGCATTTTTACTAATTTTAAAATGCATTATTTTTAATTTTGTATCGCACAAACTTGTGGACTCTGTATATCATAGTATTTAATGTACTATTCCTAAGACATAGTTTGTATTTAATCATAGCCCTCATAAGTTAATACAGTAGATCACATTCTTTTTCAGAAAGGATAATCAATTTGAAACAGTATTTAATAGAATTAATACCATATTATTAAATTATTTAAATTGTTTATCGGTAAGTGATCTATATTTAAGTTTGTTAACAAAGAATATAATTTTAGTAGTAATCTGTTATTTGATGAAATTTTTGTTATACTTAGTTAAAATTCAAATATCTAGATATTGTATAGAATCTTTTGATAAAATTTTTAAACAGGAAATAGTTAAATTATTAAATGAGTTTCTGAAGATAATATTCTTTGAATTCTTGTAATCAGTGATCAAACAAGATTTATCTAAATTTATCATTATTGAATTTAAGTCATAGAATAATGTGGTTATGTTGAAGAAACTAGCTATTTGATCATAGCTATTAGTGATCTAAATCATATTATTTATATAAGCAACAGTAGTATTTTAATATTAAGTATATTTTCAACTGATTTATTAATATTAGAATTCTAAGTAGTAGATTATTTATAGCTAAGTTCTAAACTACAAACTTTGGCAAATAGTTGATTATAATAGATTATCCAGAGTAGTAAGAAAGTCATTTATTCTAATTAATGATAACTAGAACATCATATGGATCTATATTACTAAAATATGTAAAATTTTGATTTTTTTCTATTAAGAAAGAAGCCAGTTATAAGATCTATAATATTAAATAAAATCTTTAATCAATATATAGTTTTTTTCAAATGTAGATTTTAATACAATCTTATGCTTTAAATATATTTTGAAATATTATGAAGAGTTCATTTTGATTAATTTTATCTGGTTTTAGTTTTAAATAATGATATTCAAGTATATTATTAATAATATTAAGCAGTTCAATAGTAGACTGATGTGAAAGATCAGCAAAATTGAGGTCTGAAAGAGTATTTTGTTAAATAAGGATTTACTGTAAATGTTGATTCAAAATCTTAGTAAAAGCCTTTCTAACTGATTTTAATAAAAGTTATAGACATAGTATTATTTAAATCATAGCTTTATAATTTGGGTTTAGAGATCAGATATACATAAGTAAGATTCCATTAAGATGGTACTATTTCAGATAAGAAGCATATGTATATAATTTTAAATAAAAATTTGTTATCAGTACATCCATCTTTTTTATTAGTTTATTTGAAATATTTGAAGATTTAAGAGCTTTACTATCAGATAGACATAGTGTGTAAAATCTATATACACAATATGCACATTAATTCTTAATGTGCATATATTACGCAACATAAAATGTGCACAAATTATTACTAAAAATAGATAAATTATGTATAAAAAAGATAATTTTACATAAGAAAATGTTATGAATTTCTTATTTTAGTAATAATTAATCAATTTGTGCACATAAATTTTAACTTAGATTTTATACACTGGATAGGTATTTGATGATAAATAACCAAGTATCATATATTAGTAGTTTTATAATGTTATCAAACATATTGTCATTGATTTATGATAAGGGCTGATAAAAATTTGCTTAATATGACTAATGTTATAAAAAAATTGAAGAAGAAGGATTTTTAGTAACTTTACGATTTTGAGAACCTGCAATATTTTTAAAATGTTTGATAATAATAATTTTTATTTTATCTGGATCTAATTCAAGATAGATTTCATTTTTAATATTCTAAGTGAATACTTGATTTAGTATTATTGTTTGACAGGTTTTTTTGAGATATGAATAATCATTTTCAAAAAAAACATTCTTAAATCTCTGTTTGATATAATCTTTAATTCATTTATTACTTTCATTTTTTAAGAAAATTTTTAACTTGCTTTCAAGTGATTAAATGATCAAAATTATTAGCTCATTCTGATATTCTATAATATTCTTTTAAAAATAGAAAGAGTTTAATTTAGCAAAAGATATTAAATATTTAAACACAATTTTTAAGATCCTATTATGAGTTAAAGAATCAATGATAAAAGAGTTATAAGTATTAATAGAATCACAATATTGAAATTCTTAATTTTATAAATCACTTATAAAGTAGTTTTATCTGTTTATAAATGAAAAGTTATCAAAAGTATATAATTATCTGTGCTTAATAATTATAATAGTTGTAGTATATTTAGGAATATACTTATTATTATCATTGATGATTGATTAAACAAAAAACTCCTATGCTTTATTTAATATTATTTAGGATGATTATAAATCAGTAACTTTACAATATAATAAAAGTATAATTACTTTATAAATTTATCAAGTTTGTCTGAAAATAGATCCCAGTGTATAAAGGTAGCCTTACTATAATCAAACATTTTTTTGGTGAAATTGTATTATTTTCTGTAGTTGTTAAGAAATTTTATTTTATAGAATATTATTTATAATGAATGATGATCAGATTTATAGTTAGTAGCAAAGAAATCGAAGATTTTAAAAGATGTTAGATTGTGAGAAAGTGAAGATAATGTGTAATATAGTTAATGTATAAAGTTTAAGTATAAGGTAAAAGTTGATTATCTTTTTTCTATAATAGATGCTGTATGAATAAAATTAAGATTTAAGAGCTTATTAATGAAAGTACAATGGTTTTTGTTTTTAGTAGAAGTCTCATATCTCTTATAATAGTTAATATTCAGATTATACATTAAAATAAAATGATAAGCTTTTGATTGTGCTTCTATAATAAGCTAATGATAATTCTTACGATTTACAAATAAAGTTTAACTTGTTTTTTATCATTAGTATTAGCAGATAAGTATACTTGTTAAATTTTAAGTTTTATTTTATTTTTAAATTGCAACTATATAGACAATTCTATTAAGAATGAATTTATAAAAAAAGATATGGTTGAACAAATAATTTCAGATGAGAAAACTAACACTTGACAGTTAACTTTTGGATTTGATGAGAAAAACAAAAAATAATAAGACTTATATTAAAGATTTCTTTATAGTATAAGGCATTATTAGAAATTAGATGTATTTTACATAAATCTAGTAAGTTGAAATTATAATTTGTAAAGTAAAATTCAATTTGATTTATTTTAACTTAAGAGGTATAACTTTAAATATTATATATTACAAATGAAATAAAATTCAGATTATTGATATATATTTGAAAATTTTCATTTATAGAAATTGTTCTATTAGAATAATTCTTTTGACAATTATCATTTGTATTATTAGAAATACACTCTATAATATTTTAACTTTAGCTTACTTTATATTTATAGATTAGAATTGAGAAACGTTTGAATAATTAGACTAATAATAGCAATCAAAATTTCTATCTTGTTTTTAATATCATCAACAAATGATTCTATTAAACTGATCTATTAGAGATTATTATTAGTAGATTTAGGTTTATGAAAAGGTTTTCTTATGATTGATTATTGCAGATTAATTTAAATTAAGAATTATTTACTTTTTTTTAGAAAATGTAATTATATTAAGTAAAAAAATATATATCTTACAAATGTTTCTTTAGAATGTTAACGAATTGCTTGCAAAAATAATTTCAGTTTCAAAAGGATTTGCTTAAAGGTGGTATTTTTATAATACAAAGTTTAAAGTTTTTTATATTGTTATAAAACTTATTTAAAATTTTTTAGTAAAGAGTTACTAATTTATATTAAAAAATAAAGAAATTTGTATACTTTCTAAATATATGAAAAGATAAAACCAATAATTTATTATATTTTAATATTTATCTTTTATTACTTTTTATTACTTTTATGAAATATATAATAAATAAACATCTATATCAGAATTTTCATAATTAGTTATTATATTATTATATTGTTTATAATTTTATTAATTCTATATATGTTCTCTATATGTTAAAATTCTCTTATTTGTAAATTATCTTATTATTGCAAATTGTACAAATATAATTACTACTTAGTTTTATATATTTAATTGTTTTATTATTAGATAGTTTTTTTGTCTATTGTACTTATTATAGAAATGATAATCAATTTTTTAACTAATTAGAAGAAAGTCTTCCTATAAGATTTAGGTGATGTAATTTTATCATCAGTTTGTAAGTCATTTGGAGTAATATTTTATAAGAATGAGATTTTATCTTTAGATATAAAATACTTATTAAGTGATAGGAATTCATAATTGGATCAATAATATGTTATGGATTATATTCAATATTATATATAATTTTTAGATAATTAAGACAGAAGCCAATATTTTATTTATTCTATGAGTGAATAATAATATTATTTTTAATGGAAGTAATTTATCATAAATTATGATAAGATAGTTTTTGATTGTGTCAAGACTTTTTTAAACTACTTTGAGAACATCAATTACATTAGAAGAAACAGATAAAGTATTTCCTAAATTATTATTAGTGGTATTTTTGACAATATTAGTATATAATTAATCACTTTTATTGTTATTATTATGAGCAAGCTGAGTAATATAGTTTTAACTTAAAGCAATCATAAAGTGGTCTATATAGGTTAACAGACTTGCGATTATTGCAATTGTTAAATTCATGTCTGGCAGCTTCACAGCTTTAATAATATTTGTGGATAGTTCCATCCATTATAATATTTTTTCTTTAAACATTTAGAACTGCGCAGCCATAGCATCAAATTATTTAAGTATTATAAAATTAATAAATGCATATAATCTAAGTCTTTATTATTAATCATGTAGGATAAAGCATTTGTTGGTATTAATATAAGTAAGAAAATATAGCAATTGTTATTCATTAGTATTATATAGAAGTTCAGTAAGTTTAAATTCAAATTGTTGTTGTAAAGAAGTTTGAAATAAGTTAAAATCAATCAGTTTTACTTTGAAAGCTATTTTAAGAAATTATACTGATCAAAAATTATTGTAAAATAGTTTGATAATATCAGCATTTTCAAATATAATGAAAACAATCTGCTATAGACCTCAGTCTATTATTGATTATTTTATATTTAGAAAAAATTTATATAGCATGTCTGATTTAACAAATAAGTAAATATTCAATACTTTTAAAGTCCTTCTATTTTAGCGTATTGTTTGATCTTCTTTATAGTAGGGTCTACTATAGTAAAAACTGGATTATATTATGTTTCTTACATTTTGTGATAATATTGTTATTTCCTCTATAAAGCAGAAATAAATTGAGAATTTTCTGAATTTGCAAATATATATTATGTATAAATAAGGAATTAATTATATGCATTTTTAGCGATAGTATTTCCTTTATGTTAGACATATTATCAGATATATAAAAGTATATAAGTGTTATAATAATATTAAAAGATAATTCTTCATTATTTTGGTCATATGATATTTTGTCTTGTTTTATTTCATCTAACTAAATTTATTTACTTTTTTCTTTTATATTTTTACTGAAAGAATTTATTTAAAAATAATGCTATTGAATAAGTTATCAATTTTATTGTAAATGTATATTGAATTATTTGCAGTTTGCTTAGAAATAATAGAAGCTGGTTGAGAAGTATCATCAGAAGTTGTATTAACATCTACATCTAAAGGTTTAGAAATTGTAATATCTTCATTATCAGTTATTTTAAGAGATATGTTATTTTATTCAAAAACTGTATTTATTATAATTATTTCAATATCTGAGTCAATAGTATTTTTAATTAAGGTGATAAAGTTTTTTGTTTTTTAGTTGAAGAAGTGTTTTTATTAGATTCAGTTATTTTTGAGAAAGAACTACTAGTTATATTATCATTAGGTAAATTACTATATTTATTAAGTTAGTATATCTTTTATTTTATTATTTGAAAAAGATCGCTTTAATAATTGATATATTTTTTTTATTTTATTAATCTTTTTTGGTAATTTTGATGTTTGTAAGAAAGAGATTTTTTTCTATATTATCTTAATATTTTATGAATTATTCAAGGTTGAATTTAAAAATTTAAAAATAATAAACTTGTTTATTTTACTATTTAAAAATAATAATATTTTATGTTAAATTAATATAAATATTTTAAAATAAAATAACATTTTATTTAGTAATTAGTAAAAGAAAATTTAGTTTATTGAATTCACTTTATTAAAATAAATTAAATAATAATACTTTTAAATTTGTATTATTCATAAATAATTAAAAAAAATATGAATAGAATTTTAATTTTCATTAGGTTTTACACAATAAAAATCTTTAAATAAATCATCTATATGTTAACGAATTTTTGAATATAAATATTTTTGTATTTTAGTTGTTAAAGATATAAAAGAAATTATATTAAATTCATTATTTTTGTTAAAATTATTATTTTTTAATAATTGAAAAGAAGATTCTATTCTACCAGATACTTTTGAAATATATACTTTACCAATATCTTCAGATAAATTACTAAATCTAAAATAATGATATTGTTTATATTTGAAAGAGATATAAAATGATCTTTAAAAAATATACTAAAATCATATTACTTTAATTTATTTCATTTTTAAATAAATTGCTTTATTATTTTCTAATGAATTATTAATAATATTTTTAATATCATTTTTTTTGATTTTTCCAAAAAATGAATCACATATAAATTTTATATATTTGATATTTTTATACTAATCTTCAAAATCAAAGTGATAAATTATTTTTATTTTATTCTCACAAGTAATTTGTAAATCTTTTTTTCCACTAATAATAAATTTTTGAAGTGAAAAATATACCATATTTAGAGTTGTATTAGCATCTTTAGAAGTACCTTTTGGAAGTTCATTTTCATCAATTACAAAATTTAATTGATGATTTTAATCTCCAATTTTACAAACTCCAAAAATATGTATTGAAAAAGTTGATTTAAAAAATATAGAACCAACTTGTGATGAATATATTATAAAAACATTTTGTGCCCAATCATAACAAATGTATGTAATTGATGAATTATTTCCACTTCTATTATAATTTTGACGTTCATTTTATGCTAATGTTTTATGATTTTCAAATTGAATCTTTAATTGTAAAAATTCATCAGCATTATGTTTTTCTGTTTGCATTTTAGCTTTAAAATTTCACAAGTTTCACATAAATCACTTCCTGGAGATTGAAATTTAAGGTTTGGTATCATAATCTTCAAAAAGTATAATATAAAATTATTTGCTCAGTTCCATTATGTTTAGTATAATAATGATCCTTATATTCATTATAAATAGATTTAATAGTTTTATTTGTTGAAAGATAAATAAATCATTTCTATGTCGTAATGGTGATGGTAAACCATGAATTTTACCATATTTAATTAAGATTTCTTTTAATACTTGTATCAACAAATAATTCTTTCAGTTTTAGGTACGTCCAGTATTTCCATGTTTAATCCATCCTTATTTAAATGATCTTGTAATTATTAATTCCACATAATTTTATATATACTGGTTGACATATTGGAAAAGTTGCATTAAAGCAATATCTATATTTTTGTACTAGCGGTTCGACCCGGGCGATGCCCCGGGGTTCGCCAACACGATGCATCAAAGACGTTAAAAAAATATTAAAAATAATTTTAAAAAGATTCAACTAAAATTTTTGAAATCGTTTAAGTTTAATTTTATACGTAATTTAATAAACGGTAACTAAAAATTTTTGAAATCGTTTAAGTTTAATTTTATACGTAATTTAATAAACGTAACTAAAAATTTATAAATCGTTTAATTTTAATTTTATACGTAATTTAATAAACAGATTACAATAAGCGCATATGAATTGATTAGAATCTTGCCACTACGTG